>VYXB01008616.1:0-56725 GCA_013397135.1 Pachyramphus minor
AGCTCAGGGAGTCCCTTACTAATATCCCTCACTTGGGC
This sequence comes from Pachyramphus minor, assembly GCA_013397135.1. Classification (NCBI taxonomy): domain Eukaryota; kingdom Metazoa; phylum Chordata; class Aves; order Passeriformes; family Tyrannidae; genus Pachyramphus; species Pachyramphus minor. The sequence continues at coordinate 39 of VYXB01008616.1, forward strand.
CCTGGGAAGGCAGCAGACCTCCCTGTGGGATGGGCCGTCGGTTCTCCTCAGAAGGGAGTCACCGACTACAACCGCCCTTCTTTTTTTCTTTATAGTTGTGGCTGTAACCCATCTGGTAGACAGGGTGCCACAGGGAGACCCTCCAGATCTCCCTCTTGACTGTCCTCTATCTGATTCTCTGGGTCCAGGGCCTCATACCTGTTCTTTAAGGGNGGGTCCAGGGCCTCATACCTGTTCTTTAAGGGTACCCAGGGAGGTGATGGGGGTCAGGAGGGGATTCCTTTACCTTTTTGATCAGGGACCTGTTTCCATTCCCCTCCATCTACATGGTTTGCTCCATCTGCCTGATGGTAGGAGGGGCAGGGCTTCACCGTCTCCTGCTGGACCTGTTTTGGGGGCGAAAGGGTGCAGCTCCACCAGTCTATTTCCCTTTCACTTTCCCTAATGCTTCTTAGCCTCTATAGCTCTTCCTTGAGCTCTGCCACCAGGCACAGCAAATCATTCAGCTGCTCACATCGCACACAGACACCACGCACGCTGTCCTCTAGTACGGACACCAGGCTCAGACACTGTGCAGCCAGAGACCTGGACAGTTGGGTCTGGGGGGTTCCATCTGGGTTAACACTCCCCTTGTGATAACAGCAGCAACAGCTTTCACTTTTTTGGAAACCATTGTTGGCTTTAGTTGAGTTGTGGGAAAAACAAACAAACAAAGAAACCCTCACCTGAGAGAGCTGGGAGGTGGCTGTGCCCCTCCTGCTTGAACTGCCTCACTAACTGCGGTGCCACATCCCTGTTTGCCTGCTCCTGTTCGCCGTGCTCCAGGTTGCTGGCCCTCCTAGCAGCCATTTAAATCCCTCATGGGTGGGCTGGGTTCCACACCCTCGTCAGCTGATTCGCCTCCCAGGAGAGCTCCAACAGACCTCATGCAGCTCCAGCAGCCATTTAAAGCCCCTGTGGATGGGCTGGGTTCCCCCCAGGTCAGCTGATTCACCTCCCAGGACAACTCCAGCATAATAATAGTTTTACATGCAAGCAGATGTTAATTATTTTCATTTTTCCACAAAGTGGAAAAAGAAAAGCAACATTTTTGTAGGGAGTTATCTCACACATACATTCACACATGAAATGCTTCCTAGAAAAAAACCTATTAGTGTTGGAGAGGATGTTGTCCTGCCTCTTCAAGACATCTTGGCAGCTGGGAACTCCATCCTTAATGGTTCCTTTCCTATAAACAGGGAAAATGGATGAGCCTGCAGTTTTTCTCTCAATGCAACCAGCAGCATTAGTGCTACATTGTTTCAGGCATAATTCCTGAACCAGTCCTTTGGTCCATAATCACCAGAACCACAACTAAAATCATTTGCTATCTAAACAAAACAAGGAAGACAACAAACAGAAGGCAAACCCATATTTCTAAATATTTCATTGTAACCACAAATTATCAGAGGAAAAGTGTCAAGGATGGAAGCAGCAGAGAAAAGCTGTTCATTTAGTAAACAACTGTAGGTGGTAAAATGTAATTATCACAAAAGCAAACTTTACTAAGGGGATAACTGTGAGACTGTTAAGAGTAAAAGGTCTCTTTGCATTTCTAATCTGACAGGCTGAGAGTTCTCAGGAGAAAACAGTTCTTAATAAAACCACAGAGGCAAAAGGTTCTTTTCAGCCCTGATTCTCCACTGAGCCTCTCATAATAAGCTTACAAAGCAAATTAAACTTGTTTGTTTGCAGTAGTGACCACGTGTGGAAGATAAACAAAAGCCTTGCTCAGTATTCACTGGCAAAGTAATATAAGCAGATTTTAGAAAATGAATCATTCTTGACTCACAAGCTGAACTAATAATCTGGATCCCAATTCTTTCAGCCTTTGAAAACTGTGATAACTCTTTAAACTCACTTTTAGGGATGAAGCAGAAGTACTCAAGAGGAGTAATAAAAGCCAAGTTCATTCCGTGACCAGCTTTCTAACCTTATGCATAGAGTTTAACATAGAGGGTACAACTAGATATAGGAGACAACAGAAGCATCAACTCTTTAAGAGCAACCACACACAGTTTCTGCCTATGTTTTCCCTTGAGAGCAATTCCCTCAGAAGTATCTCTAATACCATAGAGAAATTTATTCCACATTTTAAATGGGAAATGTAGTTTTTATTTTCTGCATTTTTATTTAAATATAGCCAACTCTGTCCTTGCCACATGGCTTAAAAATTTATTATTGAGATATTTGTTGTTACTCATTTGCCAAAAATACACATATGCAAATTCTGAATTGTATGTCCTTGCTTGGGATTGGTGAACAAAAATTCCTGGCCAGGGACCTTTTAGGTTCTGTCCCCACGGGAATGGCTGCAGAGCTTTAATAAAAACAAAGGGGAGACTCCCACACAAATGTCAATAATCAGATCTATAGATTGTAAAAGGAAGTTGATAAGAAATGTTAGATGCAAAATATTCTAAATGCAATCCTTTAGGACTAGGAGGAGGCTTGGAATTCTGTGCTTCTTCTTTCTTCCATTCCAGAATTGTAAATCTGTAAAGCCCTCTTATATGAAGTGCAGTCAGCTTTTTGAAGGTCCAATATGTCTTTTGAGAAAGACTTGGAATTGTTTCATCATTTTAGCCAATTCATTTGGGAACAGGCAGTTTGATGTTCTGAACATCCTCATTTGTTTCTTGCTTCCCAAGTCCCCAAGGACCAGAAGAGCTTCAAACCAAGAAATCAGTTGCCTGTGTAGTAAAAGACCAACCTGCTCCTGGTAAATTGTCTTAGTTCAAGAACAAGGGTTTGATTGACAAATCTGATGATATTTTTTCACATTTCTTGATTTTATTGCTCTTTTTCATGCAAAGCTCTCAACCAAGTTAAATAAAGCTATGCCCTGGTAAAGATGGTTGTTCTTAATTTAGCAGCTATACCTATGTCTGTGGGTTAGGGGTTTGTTTGTGGCATCATATTCACCTCTTCTGATATGATTAAGGAGCCATAATGCAAGTTTGTTTTGAAGCAAACTCCCCATTGATTTCAGTAGGAAACTGTAAGTTTAAAAGGGAAAAAAGAAAAAAGGAAAAAGTAATCAATGGCATATTATGGCCTTTGGAAGGTAAACAGGACAGGAGAAAACATTTGAAGATGTATCAGGCATTACAAAGGGATTTTGTTTCAAAACATGAGGAAATAAGACTACTGCATTGTCTGAACTTTCTTATTGATTTCCAGGCTCAAACAACATATAAAGAACAAACATACAATGCTCATATCTGCCTGAGGGAAAGATAATAAAACCTGCTAAAGTTATGTTGCTACCCATGTCCAGTGCGCATCTATAACAGTTGTGGAATGGAAGCTGTATGATGGTGAGGGCAGAGGGTGACTGTAGTTTCTTCCAGATCAGTTCTTTCACAGCTAGACTTGGTCAGAGAAAATAACTTTCCTCTAAGCCGTAACCACTGGGAACTTAAAGTTTATTGGAGTTTTAGGGTTTGGGTTTGTTTGGGTTTTATATCAATCCAATTAGAAATAAATTGCTACTAGTGCATAACATTTAGGTTTAAAACAGAGGGGTTTCAGCAAAATAATAAAATAAACACCCCTAACAGATACAGAGAAACCCTTCAGTTTGTTTTTTCAGTTTGTCAGATTTTTCCAAAGGAAAGGAAAAATAAAGGTACTTAATTGAAAAAAAATCATGCATTCTTCTCCTACATCTCTTCTTCTTGTTGGTCCGTGAGGATGTTGTAACAAGGAGCTACAAGACTCCAGCAGAGACTGGTTCTCATTTTCAAAAGCATCTCTGAATCTCTCTTTCTCTCAAAGACCAACAAAATTTTATGGTGCATTAGCCTGTCAAATAAAATCCCTAATATATGCTCTTCAATTCCTTGTTCACGTGGTGTTTAGCTCCCCTACAATGTAACTGTCCTCATCAGCAGAGCAGGTGATTTATTGTGATCGCCAGTGCTGTAAAACCATCAGAGCCAAAAGGATGATAGCTGCCTGTGCCACCCAGGAACAGCAGGCTCGTCTCCAGCCGAGTGTGGAGAACCAGGAGCAGCACAGCCTGGGCCAGCCTGCAGCCGGCCGTGCGTGGTGGATCAAATACCACTCAGACTCCCCAGTAAGCCCCTGTTGATGTGTCCTTCCTCCAATTGCTGCCATTTCCACTCTCACAGAGACTGAAAGAAGGGGTGAGCTTGAGCACTACCTAAGTCCAGCTCTGCAGAGTCTGCAGCCTGAACGAGCGTATTTAATCCCTCGCGCACAGGCCGAGGTCAGGGCTGTCAAACTCCAGCTATATCTCTAAGGCTGGAAATTTCAGCTGCTACTGTCTGAAGTGAAGGATTGAGGTCTCTAGATGGGACTATAATAGACACACTCTCTATATATTGACACAGGCAGGTCTGTAACATGCCCAGCAGCAGGTTACATGTTACCTCTGACAATGTCAAACAGTATTATTCTCTCCACTTCCCTTTCTCTATTTGTGCTTGGATAGAAGATGTTTGATCTTCCTACCTTAGGAAGATCAAATTCACATTCAAATTACAGCAAGAGAGGGGAGACGTCTTCCTTTCATGTCCTGGTGTGGTAGTAGCAGTCAAACTTTGGAAGAAAAAGATTCCTGTCACTGAAGAGTTTTCTAAAGACCTCGCATCTTTGCTTCCCTACCCCCAAGTCCTCCACCTCCTGCAATCAACAGCAAAAAAAAATTAAATTGTGTAAATTGCAAAAAGGAAATAAACAAACTGAATAAATCTATTAGAAATTTGGTATGTTTTGTTTTCTTTCATGTTGGTTTTCCAGTAAGTCAACAAATAATTTTTTTTAATCCAAAAATGTAGTAAAAGAAAATAATTTAAATGAACAACTGATCACTCAAAATGGAGTTTCTGTGTGATCAACTCCACCCTGTGAAAATATTTGAGCACCTGTGTGAGTCCTTGTGATGATTTCTCTCCCTGTTCCAGGGGAGACAATTCCTGCATTCTTTATGGCACCTTCTCCCCCTTCCAGCCAGCTGCTGTGACTCTTCTAGCTGCCCAGTAAGGACACTCCACACCACACTTCCATGGACAGCTTCCCTAAGAAAACATATAACCCCAAAAACAGGATAGGAAATAGAGAGAAATTACTTTTTCTAATACAATGGTGATGAAAGTACCTTCACAGACCTTCCTTCAAATGCTATGTGGTGAGTATTCAAGGAGAAAATAAAAATGATTGAGATGTTATTTTGTCTCAAAATGAGGCTGAAAATGCAGTAACATCTCCAATAAAATGCTCAAGGGTGTTTTCAGCTTGCAGTCCAACACATATTCATGATCAATGAATAACCCATGATTCCAAGGTCTGTAGAAATTCATGCACATGTTATCCTAGGACTGCTCAAAAAAATAAAGAAGCTGTCACAACCTCTTTGTTTACAGATGAGCTTTTGAATGAGTTTTTAATGACAGGTATACATGACAGATTATACGAGTTCTGAAAATGAAGGTTAGTCAGGTAAGGGAATTCACACAATACATATTTTAAGAGTTTAGTATTTACCTGAAAGACTCAAATGGCTCCTACAGAGAAATTATATCAATCCAGAAACAGAGCATTTCAGGACAACTGTGCTCTAAGAGAAAGAAAGAAAAGAAACACATGTAAATATTCTGAACATTCCTCACATCACAAGAACAGAATTCAGAATTCAAACTGAAGCTGTCCCCTGAACACACTGCACCAGGAGATTGGCCTTTCCTGTGGCTCTGAGATCAAAAATTGTGATCTTAGAGAAAGAGGAAACCTTTTTTTGTTATTCAAAACAAAATTCCTCTGTAGCTGTGGCTGTAAAGTGACTTCTTGAATTTCTTTACATTTCAAATGCATCTCCTTCTTGACTAGTACTGTTTAGTAGTTAATAAGAGGGAGAAAAGGTGATTCTGCTTTTCAAAATGCTCCTGTTATAGGTGGTGAACTTCAAAGCACTCCACTTGTTTCTGCTGTTATTTCTGAGTGCGAATGGCACAGAATAATTCTGCTGGTATTTCTGCATGTTATTTCTTGAGTTAAAAGACCTGACTGCTATACATTCCAAGGTTGCTGATTTCCACTGCAATTCTTCTGCATTCAACTTTACATTATTTATACTGCTTCATCTGCCACCTTCATACCCAGCTGTCTTCTTCTTGATTATTAAAGTAACATAAGCAAGTTTTAGGCATGCTTTATACTTAAAATAATATTATATGGCACAAAAAGTCCTTGTGTTGTCAGAGGAGTCAACTCACAGACAATCTTTTTTTTCTTATTTCAGTTTGTCTCTAAGCTAAAGTGTTTGGTTTATATTCTATTGTACTGTTTCCATTTGAAAATCATAGAGAAGCATTATCAAATGCAATATGTAATCAAAAGCAATTAATCAAAAGTCTTTGTAATCATACTAGATGATTTAACTGAAGGCTCATGCAAGCTATTGTCAGAAGCAAAGGACAGGTTCATGAAACACAATAAAACAAAAAAGGACAGCAAATGAATCAGAAGAATTACCCCATCACACAGTGTCTGTCACTGAACTAAGGTCACACAGCAACAACAAAACTTTCTTCAAATAACCCACCTAGGTAACATCATTGATCCTCCAGTTCAAACAGATGCTGCTCTTTGGGGACTGGTGTTGAGAGCATCAAAAGCACTCTCTTCAGAAAGGAGAGCTCAGGTGGCTGAAGCAATTCTGAGACCTCAGCAGACCTCTCAGCCTGTGCAGGAGCTGGATGGTATTTGCAGTGTGATGCAGGGATTCGCAAAAGAGGCTCCCCTGGGGTTAAAATAGTGGGACATGCTACCCATGGCCATGGGCCTGGCAACCCGAGTGCAGGGCAGAATGGGGAAGCTTTGCAGTGGAGAAAGTTAGTTGGCACAAAAACAGGCAAGGCAACAGAGGTGCTTGCGACAAGAAGAAGACTTTATAAACTGAGGTCGTGCTTTCAAGGGAGCGTTGGCAGCTTTCTTGCTTTTCCTGAAGTTCTGGACATTTTAAACAGGCTCTGGCAGAAGAATGACATATATGGGATTTGCTCTCCTCTATAATAGATGATAGATTTCCCTAGAGTGCACACGGCCAAAAATAACAAGCCGAGCTTACCATGTCTTGGGCCTCAGATGAGAATCCATCTGACCCTTCAGAAAGATGGTGTTGAGCTGCAGAAGTGGATCACCTGGGTAGATTTTTGTAGTTTTTCATAGGAGAGGGTGAAGTCCTTTTCAATCTGCTCCTATGGAGTTCAAATAACTCAGAAGAAAAAGTGGCAAACACTTGCTGACTCCAAAGACTGCCTATTCCATGCTTTTATTTCTGGTTATTTTTTATTGTATTTTTTTACCTGTTTATCTCTTAATTAGAAAAACACTCAACCAAATATTACAAAATTTCTGAAGAACTGAGCCCTCACTAAACAAATCCTTCATAATGAAAGTCTAAAAAAGAAACACCTCATCAATGTAAATATCAGCATGCATCAATAGATTGGAAAAGATGGAAAAAGCTGAATTTCCATACAGAGACTCCTACAATAAGAATGAAATGAATTTTTGATAACTTCATTCCCCTTCCCTGGGTGTACAGTTTTCTAGCCATTGCCATGCACATATAGAGTAACAAAAGTGTAGATAGGTGGCAAACATGATATTTTTTAAGGTATGAATTTATTCTCATTCTGCACTGGTATTGAGAAGGAATAAACATCTAATTGACAAAAAAATTATTTTTATGACAAAAGGAAGAAGGGGTAGGAAAAAAACCAAACTACTTTTCCTCAGAAGCAGTGTTCACCTGGGACACCCAAGTTCCCTGACACCAAATAACACTGAGTATTAATTCTGAAATAGCATTCAGACTTTATTATGGCATAGCTTCATATTCTAGCAGTAATGGAATGCATTCTGAGCTTGCAAAGCTGCACATGAAATTAGCCTCTTCCTTTAATACAATTTTTAAAAGAATTGAAAAAGACCTGCACATTGTCAGAATGATAACTATGTCTTAAAAGAGGGGCTGCATAAAACTTTACCTTTGGGCAGAGTTGCTGTGGTAAGGCCAATTTCTCTCAATTACAGAGTATCATGCAAACCCCTGGGGATACTGATTCTATTATATTTTATTGTTCCTGAGTTCAGTGAAATTCTTTAAGGAGCCCATTTTACCAATCAAGCTACAGCAATTCTGTTGTAGTAATCTGTGTTCTTTATTAAGCATACATTTGCTGACTAAACAAATGGCTCCTGTTTATCTCCATAAGATAATAGCTCTGATGCTATATTTGTCTGCAAGTCTGTTGCATTATTTGTTGCCACAAGGAAATTAGAATTCTGGCAATGAACAAGATCCAACCACAGAACCAAATGTTCTGAGCACACCTGATCACACCCATAAAATGGTTATATTCTGTTGTTCATCAGTAACAACACTGAACATCTAAGTCTATTAAGATGCATTTCAATACCTCTGCCAAATGCAAATGACTTTCAACCTTTTCAGAGCAGTAAGATTTATCATACCGTTTAAGGAATGATTGTTCCTTCTTTCTTATATGAATGGGATTTGTTCTCGTGAGTGTGTTCCCAGCAATTTAGTAGCTATAATTCAGTAGGCTTGATACACTCTTGTAAATATTTGTGATGGAACTTGAGTACACAGCCCTGGCACATCTACTTTGATTTACTGAGACATACTTTCAGCAATGTAATTCAACAAATCCCATTGCAGTTAACATTGTTAACTGTTGAAGTAATTACACAGTTAAAACAGTTACTCAATACAGTGCAGAGAGCAACTCAGTTTGCATCTCCTGTTACCAATAAGGATGTTGTTCAATGATAGGACATGGGATGGCAGTAATGGAAAAAAGTAATGTTTATGAGCACATTTTCATCTCCACTCTTTCATGATTATACATCACAGAAAAAAGGTTACAGAATTAATAAACTTAGTGTAAACATACAAATGGGCCTTAGAATATGCAGATCAGGGAGGAAATTAAAGTTCCACTCCAAGTGCAGATTTCATATAAGTTTGTGTATGACTTCAAACATAGAAGCTTTCTTTCTAAATTTCTAAATAGTCTGCAACCCAAAGGTATCAAAATATCCCTCAAATCACAGCAAACAACATAATACTGCAGCCAGTTCTACTCATCACCATCTGTTCCTTGTACCCACCACCACTCTGATTGAAGGCCAACACGGTGCCACGGTCACTGCTTCTTCCATCTGCCACCCTGTTCCTTGTCCTCCCCTTCATTATGACAGATTAACAACTCCACTGACTACAGCTGATGTGGGGAGCACAGGTGCAGCAGGTCCACCCCACTACACCAGTAATGACTACACAGAGACAAAGGCAGAACAGCTACTCAGGTTCAAGCGCTGATGAAGATATTTCCCAGTCACTGGCAGGGCTGCACAGGAGCAAACTAATGCACAAGAGCTTGACAGTGAAGTATGAAAATAGATTATGGCACTGAGCTAATTGGTTCAGTATTTCTTTGTTCCACTTATGGGTGTCCAAAATTACCTGGAGCTTCTAGTAATACTTCTCCAAAGAGGAAATTATTTGGTGTAAAAATATTGCCCAGAACAGGAGAGTCCAATTACATAACTTTCCAAACCATGTGTTTATTTTTATTTTTGTCAGAACTGAACATAAGTAAAGATTCTGCAAACAGGCAGTCTTTTAAAATGAGTAAGGTTGTGCTTGCATCAGTAAATAATCTTTTTGAATTAAAAGTCTTTCTGATTGGATGTGAAACATTAATCTGAAGTCAATAGACACCTGGAAGTATTTCTATTCTTCAGCAGCCTACAGGACAAGTTATTCCATTATTTTCCCAGCACACTAAATGAAATATGCCTTACAAACCTAGAGTACAGGCTGCATAATGTCATTCCTATAATTCTGGAACTCTTTCAAAGGTTCAAGTGTGGGAACTACTTGAAGCTAATTGGAAGAAGGAAAGATGCATTAGATAATAAAATGAAGTTAGAGCAATATATGAGCACCAGGAAGACTGCAATTACTCAGTACGGCTTTGAGAAAAATCTCTGCCTTCATTTTCAAATACCAACTGTCTAGAACTGTTGTGGCAAAATTACCCTTGAAAATAAATATAATTAGTCACTTAAAATATATTTCTGTATTAGGAAGGCTGTAGACTTGTAAGGCATAAAATTTTAACAGAGTTAGGAATGTCAACAGCTAGTCAGAAATCATTTCCCTAAATGACTCCCAGCCTCAGACTGCTGTCTCCAAGAGAAAGATCTTCAGCTAATCCTTCTCACAGTCACGAGATCTGAGGGACAAAAACCTACTGCTTATTAAATGTGAACAGCACCATAGATCTGTCTGGTTTTCAGGAGGATCCAGGAGTGCCAGGCCATCCAACAGGAGCCTGGCTTCACCCAAAGCAAGGGTGAAGCTGCTGCTTTCTCAAAGCCTTCACACCCTCACTGCCTTCCACCCTTGGGAGCTTTCTGGAAGATTGACAGTTACACAGGCCCTGAGCAGCATTAAACCAGGCCCCTGAAAGGGGCACAGAAGGACCTTGCAGAGCAGCTCTGGAGCCTTCTTTCTGTTCTGCCTTAGGGCTGCAAATAAAACCATTAGCTGGCAGGGAATATTGTAAGTCCATGCAAACTTACTGGAAGCAAACATCTCCCTTTGCTAACAAGAAAGATCTCATGTCCTGAAATAATTTGATCTCCAGGGAGGTGAAGTGTTTGCTGGGGTGACTGGGTCACCAGTAGCCAGTTACCCCACCTCTGTGAAGGTCAATCACTCAGGTTTTCTGCAAACCCCACCACCACACCTGCCTGTGTGATTTGAAGCAGAGACTTCAAGGCAGCCGCCTGAAAAGCTCCTGCCAGAACACAAACATATTCCCTTGTTCTGTAAACTCTTCATTTGGAGAGGTGGTGAACAACAGGATGCTTTTACTTGTGTTTAGAATATTTTAGCCCAAACACATTCATAATATTTGGAAGCAAAACTCATATTTTCCTCTCTGAAGCTTTCCTTTACTGGACCAGAATGCAATAATTACAATGTGCCCTATATCTGGGAACAATTTCAGGAATAGGCATTTTGGCTAAACCTACTAAGACTAATGTCTACATTAGACAAATCTGCACAAGAGCTTTAATTGCATGTGCAGCCACCTTTCTTCATGGTTTGGCTTTAACCTGAATGTGAGAATTTTTTTCCTGGAGTTAGTTAGATAACTTGCTTTCTTTTCTGCTAAGGACAGGTGCTTCTTTGTTGTTGTGGTCATTTTCCACACTTGATATATAGAGCATATATACCTAGCAAAATAAACGAGAAGACAAGAAATACACAGTTTTTTGCAACATAATATCCAAGGCTTTGGCTATTCCCTCCTTCTGTTTTGTATTACTCTAACATGAATTTGAGTGAAAGAATCGTGAACACTTAATTTTGCTAAAAATTCCCAAACTTAAATGCTAGTTGAAGTTATACATGGATCCATATAATAGAATTTTTTATCCTTGGTGCTAATTTGAAGGACTACTATTCTGGCCTTTCACACTATTATTCTGTGTTTGTAACCCTATCTTCCCATAATCTATAAACGTGTACAGTACTATTTATAATAAAATAGTCTACAGTTACTGGATATATAAGCACTAATTCAACTTGAAGCCTGTATGCACTAGATAGGAACAAAAAAATGCAGGAAACTAAATGAAAATTACACGTTCAACATCACTCTCAAGGTTTCCTAAGTCATGAAATTACATCAGTGAACACAGAGCTAAAGCTACGGTAGCTTGTATTAATTCTGTCATAGAAACACTCCATTCAAGTGGCTCCTTTACCCTGCAATCCCTTCCTAAATGCGTATTATTCAAGCTCGATAGCTGGTTTTGTTAGAATGGTACAGAAGCTTTCAGATATCTGCCTAAAGTCATGGAAACTCTGCAGAGTAGATATCACATTATTTATTATTCTATAAATAAAAAACATGGCCACAATCAAAGGGAAATTTTATACTATGCCCCCCAAGGAAGATTTAAGGGCTGACTCCATTTTCCATATTCCCTGTGAATTTACCAGCAAAGACTTTCAATGTGGACATAAAAAGTGCATCCGTGAAACAACATTTTACATTGTATGACCTTCAGACTCTGAATGTAATATTTAAATGTACTTGTTAACCTTGGCTCTAGATTTTAAATTCCCAGAGGCAGAACTGGCCAGCAGGTATCAGTGCACACTGCCTAATGAAGACTTTCACATTTATGTATAAAGGCACTGAAAGATATGAAGTTTTCCTGGCAAGCTGTTCCACATGCTGGTTCCAGCACACAGTTTTACTCAGGAGAATGTAAGAGGTTATGAAAATGAGGTCTGCTTGAATCCCTTATAGGATACCTGAACTATTTTGGAGACTTGCAATTTGCCAGGTGTATAAAGTTTCACCCTCAGAAAAATTCTCCCTTTCCTGAACATCATGAGGACATTTGGCTGGATATGATCAGAGTGTATATGAGTTGAAGTGCTGCATGCTGATAAAAGCCTAAGAATCCAAAGTAAGATTTTGCAACTTGAAGACACATTTATCATAACATTTATGTTAAATTATCTCTTTTTATAATCATCATAGCACTTTTTCTAGATTTCTACCAGAAAAAAGGAAAAAAGGGAAAAAGTCTTATTTATAATTTATTCTTATGCCACGATGTGCCTTTCCCCACATTCAGTACCATCAAAACGTGACAAACCACGAACAAGCTACACACCATATTTCAAGTATTATGTGACAGACTAAGGATGATTTTAAACCATTTCATTACAGCTTTAATTCTCCTGGAGCACCAAACTCAGAAAGAGAACTACCCAAACTATGACGTCAGCTGCTGCTCAAAAACATGGCAATGAGACACTTTGTCTGAATCTAGTGAGTGCATTTTGCTACCCATTTAAGTGATTGTACAAGTGGTACTACAATTGTGAATTTGGAGTAAAAAAACAAGGTTGCATCTCTTAAATGATGTATATATATATATATATATACATACACATATATATCTGATCTTGGAAAACATACCAGAATGTGATAGGCACCTCAATAGATCCATTGGTCAGCTGGTAAACAATTGTATTGTGCACCAGTCATATCTCCTGAGCTTTATTCCTCTATTTTTCTTATGTTTTTGTTATTAACAACCTTATTTCAACTATAAAACTATTTTTATCTGAACACACAGGTTTTTCTTCCAATTCTCCTCCTTCTCTCTTCTTCCTGTGTGGTACTTAGTTGCCAGCTGGGGTTGAACCATGACAGTGAGGCAGACATCAATTTGACTTAATCTGTTTTGCCCTTGACTAGATTACAACCCCCTGAAGAATTAAATAGTGCTAATGAGCCTAGGACTATATTCAGAAAGCCAGGCCTTGCAAAAACAGGAGTTTCAATTCAGCCCAACACTTCAGTAGAAGGGTATAATAAAGTACATAATGTGAGTGTATTTGGGAGAACAGAGTGGTACCTAATGAGCCTCTTCAGAACCTATAGTCTTGACACCATAATGCCACATGTTAGTGCCTTTGCCAGCTAAAAGTTGGCTATATTGACTAGGGACCAGTAAAGAGGGGTGAAAAGGGAAGGAGAAGGAAAGCCAAACTCAATTTTCCAACAAAGCATTCAAAAGAGAGATATTGCTATTGCGTACCTGCCTTGAACATACAAAATGTGGTTTTTAGTTTGCAGCTGCTAAATTTAGTTCACTGCCATTGCACTATCATAAAGAAGTAAAAAAAGGTCCTGAAAATACTTGTGCGGGACTTCTCATGGTTTTCCATGGTTTGTTTTCTGGTTGGTTGTTTTGATTTTTTTTTTTACATAGACCAATTAATATCAATACAGCCAGATGAGCTCACATGAAAAAATAAATGAAACTCCTACCTTTTCACACTCACTTCTATCCAGGCCAATTAAACAGTTTAACTCAAAAATTCTAAAGGAAATGGTCATTACCTTTGTAGACACGATCTAATTGATATGTCTTTGTCCTCAAAGATTTTGTGTTAGAGTACACGCAAGCGAAAAACTTACAATAATACACTGTACTAAAGAAAATTAGGAAGAAAAATAGGATGACAATAGAATTCAACAATCCAGCAGTTACACTTTTTTCCCTCATGCCATGTTCTGTTCTGTTTATACCCACCCATCAGACAGCTGCCGTTTGGAGACACAAATTCCTCCCAGTTGTGTGGTGTCCGGGGTCCACCAGCCCTGGCCGTGCCAGGTAAGGATGACACAATGATGGGAGTTCATCATCTTCTGCAGCCTGGTATTCCACACTTCTCCTTCTGTCTTCAGACAGACAGTTGAGCTCTGACCATGTCAATGATACCATTGCCACACTGTTGCAAGATCCTGAAAGGTAAAGTCATGAGTTCTCTCTGTTTCTGCTTTGTATTGCACATGTACTTGCTTTTGAGGTGTGAACCTCGTGGAAGCAGAGGGGCACAACTCTGCCCTTCTTGTTCTGATACAGCAAATGATTAGAGAATTTATTTCCCAGTGAAGTTGATCAAGGCCTGTCTCAGACTCCCACAGGAGGTACAGAGGACTTTTCTGTCCCTCTCTTGCCCTAAAGAATGTTAGCCTAGGCTGCTTTTATAATGAAAATACACACGACCCCCAACACTTTTAAATTTCAGTAACAGTACAAGTAGGCTAGGATGGTTTAAGATGGCTTATGGGTACCTTCTCCTGTTATTGATAAAGACCAACCAATGAAAAAGTGCTTTTCCTTTTTCTTTAAAAACTGTGAAATAAGGAGGCCGGTCTACTTTATTCCTCTAGACAGTTTAAAGTACAGCTGTCTAGCTGGTGGCAAGAAAGCAGCTTAGCATATGGTGATTTTTATCCCAAAGAAGACTCCTTCCCTGCTGTTTGAGGATTTTTTTTTTCTTTCTCCCCCAAACCCAGCATTTGATCACTGTCTAATTCCTGGCTGAACTGCACAGAGTTGCTTCACTCTATACAGTGTGTGACCCAGATATCTAGCTTACTGCTCTGCAAAGCACATTCCCCTGCACTGACAGATAAATCAGTTCCTTGTGGCTGCTTAAAAATAGCAGCTTTAGCTGCTGGAGAAGTTCTCAGCAAGTGGAGGCAAAACACGAAGGAGAGTAATCCACCATGCTCTCGACAAATAAAGGAGAGCCCGATGCACTTGCTATCACCAGCCCCCACATACAACCCCACTGGCACAGGAACAAAGCTGGAAAATCCTCGAGGTGCAGTGGAGGCTGTCAGCAGCACTAACATGATTAGTTAAGGGGCTCTGCTTGTTTTCCTCACACAGGCATGGGAAGCACTAGTGTGGTTCAGCTGGGGCACTCCCCTTAACTGGGTCATCTCTGCTGCAGGCCTTGAGTAGACATAAAAGCTGTCAATTCATGCTCCATTCTGATAATCTTGCCACTTTTTCCTCAGGTATCAGCAGAATTGGGCTTGGCCAAGAGGTAACTCGACTACTTATGTCTATACCACAGTTTTTGGCCTAGGATGCTTGTTCCACACTCATATCATGTTCCATTACAGACAAGCCCCTAAACAACATCTGAATAGGTAAAAAAAGCTTGCTGAAATGATATTTTTTTTTCCCCACAATGAAAACATTAGAGACTAAAAGATTGATAAAGTAGTGAAGAGTGTCTCCTTCTACCTAACAGGACTTAATACAATATTTCTTCTCAGACTCGTCCCAAAACCTTTTAGCACAAAAAGCTCTAAAACGAAAGCAACATCATGAAACATTATAAAAAACCTAGTGGTAGTAGAGGTGGCTTTAGAAACTAGTGGAGTAAGAGGATCTCAAGTGCAATCCTTCATCTAGTCAATACACTCCATGATATCTGTAAAATGAATATTGCCTGCTCATTTGTAGGGTGTGGGTTTTTTGGTTTGTTTATTCTTTTGGTTCGGGTTTTGAGAAGACAAGAGATGTCATTAAAAAGTGGAAGCAGGTGATGGTGACAGCATAATATTTGCTTCCTATTGATGTGAAACTAATAATTTTTGGTTATGCATTTTGTGTGCCATAAGGCCCATGATGGATGTCAAAAACAGAATATGGGCCTCAGTTGAAAACCCTGAGATGTGCAGGAAAAAAAATCTTTAGAAAGGTGAATTCATCCACTGCAGTAATTGGGTCAGAAAGGTCTATGAAGAAGTCAGCCATTCTTGGTGTTTAATCACTCAGGATGATTAGGAAGTATGTGCACATACACACCCTAAAGGAAAGAACAATATTGTAGAGGTTGATTCCCCCAGAATTATAATATTAAACTCAGACCACCTACCCATCAGATTTGATGGTTATGTTTTCTAAAATCCAGCATATTTTCCTTGAAGCCTGTCAAATCTTGAATATTCACATTCACAGTAAGCTGGGCAAGGTGAGCTAAAGGCAGCAAGAAAAAAGAATGAAACTCCTTTGACAGGTTAAGTTTTGTGGCACATGCTGCAGACAGGAGGTCATGTTCTTATCAGAAAAATCCATTCTGACCTTAAAAACCTTTTAAGCAATGTGAAAATACTAACAAGCCCAGAAAGAAAACTCTAAGATGGCTCTCCAAACATTATGAGCCTGATTTTTCTATCACTTGCCTGTTCCAGGAATTTGTAAAAAAAAGCTAATTAAAAATTGAATGAAAATTTGAATAAAAATAAGTATAACATTTTTTATTTTGTACAACAGTGAAAAGTAAATATTTTTCAGTTACAACACACTAGATAAGATGGCAAATGAGAAAAGTATTTTTATGCTGTTTTTCATTAGTGACACCATTGAGTTTTTTTAATGGCTTTGTATCTTTACATGCTGCATGAGGTTATCCCCACTTTACTCTTACCAGAGAGATCAGTCAGCAGAACACATTTCCCCACGGGTACTAATTCCAGTGGCTTGTCCTCCAAATCAGCAAGAAACAAGCCAGTTCTAGTCTGGAAACCACAGTGGCGTGGAGTTCAGTGCAGATTGAAACGCAGCTCATGGCAGGGCCAGCCCTGAATTCATGCACTTGAGAAGCTTCCAGATCCCAGCTGATCCTCTCGGAGTGTGGGCTGGATGGATGCATGACTGCTGCTGTCACAGGAATACTGACTCTCTGAAAAGGATGCTCAGATTACACACATGCTGTATATTTGTAGCCTGCTTGTGAGTCAGCTCTGCTTGCTGAGAACAGGCATCCTCAGAGGGCTTCACAAAGGCTCCTTTCAGCAGCTCCAGCCTTAAACTTCCCCCTCCCTTGTACTTTCTATATTGTTCGTGCTCCTCAAGTACCACCCACGTCAGCAATTGGCAGGGTTTGTGGGAGCTGGGCAGTAAACGCCCTGTAAAATTGATACTACTGCTGCAACACTGGCCTTAGTGGTATCCAAGCAATAAACCAGAAAGAAGGAAGAGTAATTGCTGAAATTAATTGCTGTTATTAAAAAAAAAAAAGGGGGGGAAGAAGGGAGATGGATAAAAGTGTGCTCACATACTGCAAACATACTCATAGCACTGACATTAAACCCCTTCGGAGTTGCCTCTGAACTCAATAAAGGCAAGTACAAACCCTCTGAATGCAGACTAATCAGTTCCATGAGGAGGATCATAACTTCCAGTATTATTTCCAGGACCATTAACAGAAAATCATGTTTGCTAGTACCTTTAACTTCATTTGTGGCAGCATCTGTGGCACAGTGCTGCTGAAACCACACTCCTCCTAGGCCAATGCAGAATGCTTATCTGCTCCCATCTGGCAGATTTACCTTTTAGTTGCCAGTGCAACCAAGTACCAGGCATTAAGTCACCTGCAGATTTTCCCTCTTTTAAAAGCAAAACCTAATAAAAATACCAGCTATTTCATTCAAGATCATTAAACTGCAAGAAATGTCTCTTGTTTCATATACTATATGTACAAAATCAAAGAAGACTCTTTTATTGGAAATTTTCTGCTACTTTTGATAAAGTGCCAGAACCTACATGCAGAAAGCAGAACGGGTAATAAGGAACAGTAATTTACAATTCTTAAGGATCTTATACTCAACACTTAGGAATATAAAAAATATTAATAATTTAATTAAGCCTTAGCATTTTACCAAATGATATCAATAATCCTTTCAATAAAATGGTCTGTCACTATTGACTTAAAATCAATATCTAGCTTTTAGCCAACACAAGCTTAATTGATAAACATTAATTGTATTCCTGTAGAAGGAAATAGCTATTTATGAAGCCTCTCAATATGTCTTTAGAATCAATAAGTATTCATATTATGCTTAAGACAGAAAATGAAGGCATAGTGTGTGTAACTCACTGATTTGCCCTCTGTTAACCCGAGGCATTGTTATATAGAAGCCCACAACAATAACAAATTTTACCAATAATCCTTGAAGCTTTCTATTACACCATTTTTCATGCAAATTTAGAGCACTTCAGGAAAGACAGGGGAGACAGTATTCAAGAAAACCTTCAACACATGGCTGAAGTGAGAGACTTAGTTTGGAACCATCTGCCTTGATGCTCTCCGATGATTCAAAGTTGCCAGAGTCTTAGAAAGTCAAGAAGATCATGCAGTTAAATAGGAGATACTTGTGTTTATATTATACTAAAAGAATGGGCTAAAAAAAAAGGGCAGTACTGCTTGGCACTGTGGTAGATGGTTTATGCAGTAAGTATAATAAGTATGTAGAAAATTTCCAAATCTTAAAACATCTGAGAGTGTAGGTTAATTTTCTCTTTGGATTCATACCTAGCAGAAAACCTGTAGCTGTATCAGTCAGTTTAAAACAAGCCTCCTTAAGAAGTGATCACAATTTTTATTTTTCTGAAGCTCTGGAAATGCACATTGACTGCACAACCCCACTATTACTGCAAAGTTTTAATCTCATTTGTATATTCTGGTTGTTCTCCAATCCTAAACATGCCTCTAGCAAAGCAGAACTCAACTTATTAGCACAGATTTTTAATCATTTCTCCCTCCCTCTTCTCCCTCATTTTATTTTATTTTTTTACGTTATCCCTTTCAAAGTGCTTTCTTTTTTTTTCTTTTTTTTTCTTTTTTTTTCGGATTAGACATTAAATTTCAGTTGAGACAGTACATAAAAACCTGAATTATATCAACTGACAATAAATGCATTTAACCTAAAGATTTATTTCTTTACTATCCATGTGTTCTTCCCCCATCATACTTCAAGGTCTATTGTAATACATCTGGCTAAAAAATCTTGGTTTATTTTTCAGTAAAAATATGGATTGTTGTTGACAGCAAAATTTTATTGCAAAGGTAATATCTGTTCTCCTAACGAGCTCTCCTGAATCCATGTTACCAACCAGAAACCTGTTGTGGGTCATTTGTTTTGTCTTTCTACCCCCCATCCCACCTCCCCCAGCCCCCCACTCTTCCTTAAGCAAATGTGATTGAAGCCAGAGCAACAAGACCTCCTTGAAGGACAGATTTTGAATGGTCATCCTTCAAAAACATTAAACAGTATCCAACTGCATTTCCATAGCTGAATTTTCTTTCAGGTCTCTGAAAGGCAAATATTTTATGACCCTATGCAACTGTTGCCATTAACAAACCAAAGAAATCATCCAAAACCAGATGTGTGAGCAAGGAATTGAAGTAAACACCAATTCTCAGAAATACACTGGTCCAAATTCTTACTTATCCACATTAGGTTTTATGAGAGAGAGAGAGACTCGTATTTCTTACTGAGCATAGTGAAATGTAGAAATACAAATTTAGCTGATTGGAACTACCTCTAAGTTAGAGTTGGAAAGCAAAACAGTGAGTGAGCTCAGCCAGGGACAGGGTACCAAGCACCCTCGCTCACTGACTAATATAATTGTGGTGCTACTTAAAACAGCAAAGGTAGCAATAGAGACACATAGTTTAATACATTACTAGAAAGGGTAATTTTTTGTCACAACCACTTTTTTTTTTTTGCCATAGCTTCTTAACTTTCCCTAAATTTCCACAAAGATTCTCTGTAGGGACAATCTTTGCCCTTAATTACACCTTGCATATGAGAAAGAAAGGCAGAAAAAGTCACTGTCAGAAAAATAAAACCATAAAAGTGTGACTTTTACAATTCCTGATTTATATTGACATAAGGAAGAGAGAAACTTCAACAAGGCTAGAAAGCAAAAAAATTTAAACAAACAAAACTACACAAACAAAACATGAAGATTTCTAGTTAATTACTCCAAACTCTCCTTTTCTGTTCTCCATTTTTAGATTAATTGTATTAATTTTTTCATATGAACAGTTTTTCCATGTGGGATAGTCATGGCGACCCGTTTGTTCAGCTCGAAGGACATAATTTTTTAGACTTTTAAATTTTTCTCATTGGTAATATTTTAATACTGTGAAACAAATCTGATTCTCTGTATTGCTATTCCTCCTAGAATTCTTCTGCCCTGTTAGCAAGGCTGATTGGAACATCATTACAATTTAATTCCTGTGACAAGAATTTGTCTTACTTTGTTCTATTTTGGCACATTGAACGGCTTTTATTCCCTTTGTATCTTTTTAATATATCAGGTTACTACAATAAACAATAGTCTTAGCAGAGAGTTCATCAGCAAAAGAGAAGTAACAATTCTGCCCGAAGTGGGTGACTGCAGCACCAGCTGCAGTGACAGTGATATATATTTCTATAGTGCTCAAAACATGAGACATTACTGGGCAGAAAGTTACCTGCTTTCCATCCCCCATTCATAAGCAGTGCTGAAGTGATTCCTGTACTCTAATGCCTCATGTACCAAAAACATTCCTGTACTATTTAAAATGTTAGGAAGTATGAAATGAAATTCTCCATTCCCTTTTCACAGTCTAAGAATGAGACCAGTTGAAGTGATGCCTGCACTGCAACCAACAAATCAGACATTAGGCCACAGGGCTCAGTCCTCCAGGGTCCCTACACACCCATCTGACATTCACAGACATGCTGACACAGATCCATAAATCTTATTTGGGCACTTACTTCCTAATAATTATCACAAAATGGGATAACTCGACCCGTTTGTTCAGCTCGAAGGTTGTTCAGAAATGGCCTGAATCTTCAGGTAGTGTCCAACACCTCCTGTAACTGAACTCATCATTGTTGAGGCCTTCTGTCACCATCTGAGCACAAATAAAATACCAACAGCTGGCAGAACAAGGTCCAGTCATGGGGCTCAGTTGCCACAGCTGGAGAAATTCTGGAGAAATTCAAGAAATCCCTTGTTTAGAAGCACTTCAGCTCACCACCCTGTAACTGTTCAGTCTTCTCCTCCTTGAGACCACCTCTCTTTCCTTTGCATCTCTTCTTGGTTTTCTTAGTTGAGTGTTCTCAAGCCAGGAGAGGTTTAGGAACACGTATCAGAGGATGTTCCGGCAGTAGAGGGCTTCTGAGGTGTTTTGGTCAGAGGTGACTTATTAAAATTCAAAAAAGTCCAGATATTCTGCAAATAGAAACAGTAGTGCCTGAGGAAGTGATATACAATAATGAGTTAAGACGTGTACATACTCATGCAACACGCGTGTTCCTCTGTCACAAGAAGTAACTTTCTACAAAGGCACAGAAGTGTGCCAAGTTTATCATGACAACTCAGGAGTCAGAGAGGGAAACAGGAAGCTCTAAAGAATGAATTACCATCTATCAAGATGTACCTTGCCTTAAAAATTATTGCAGCATAACAAATACGCATCATTGTGTGCTTAGATACAGAATCACTTTTTTCTCAGTTACTGACATTGATGAGACAACCTATAAAAGTAAATTTTCAGATATTCTTCATATGCATGAATCATTTTAAATGCATTCTCTGCCATGAGTTGCTTCAGTATCACTGGACTTTTTATGTATACGGTCAGCTGTAGCCAGGATAAGAACTAACTATGAAGCACATTCTATTCATCAAATTTTATGTCAGGAAAGATGATAAATCCAGAGCACCACTGATGGATTTCTCAAAATGAAATATGAAGTTGAGGTTGACCTGGAAAATGTTAGTTGTCAGCAACTTGTAAGTTTAATTCCCATCTATGTCTTACGAGCAACTGTACTCCAGATGGGATGCTTTGTCATCAGGTTCTGTTGGGACTATTTCAAATGCACTGTGTATGCACTGAATCATAATCATGTTTCAGACATGTTTAAGAGCACATTTGAAATAGAAGTGAAAGCAAGATAAATTTTTGATCTAAGGAATAAACAGTATCAAAGAAAGAAATGTCTCCGTTCATATCTCAAAACAGAAGGAATTTCACTGAATATTAACATGAAAATTTATATGCATTGAAAAGTCAAGTTATTTTACCATAAGATGACAAAGACAAAATGATTCAAGTATCATCCTGACTTAAGTGTGTCATTATCATTATTTATACCTGGAAATACAAACCATCTACAGGAATCTAAAAATTTGAGAGCAGTATCACCCAACATCCTCATCCCAATTTATGCAATTTTGCTTAGAAATTTCATTATAAACTTCTAATTTACATCAACCTGAAATAGCTAAAATTCCAAAGATCTGGTTTAATACATATTTCAGCCTGTGAAAATCTGGAAGGCTAACCTAAAAGTGTCACAACAATCAAACTAAACCCAAGATACTTCTTGCAGGTTAGAGAACACAGATGACACCATTGGCCCTTTTCTCTGCTGCCCTGTTCTGTAATCAGAGGGAGAAGAACACCAACCTGCCAGTTTGGGCACATTCAGAATGCTGGCCAATAAAGCACTCAGGAAATCTGTTTCTAACCCAGGATCTATTTATCAGTACAAATAGCCTACATTTTAAAACTGAAACTATCTATTTTAAAACTTATTAGACAAGCCTAGAATTGATCTGACCTACTAGAGTATACCCTGAGCAGCCACTCATTCTAATGGAGAATGAATTTAAGGCACCATAATCATAGATCTTATTAATTGATCAGGATCTACCTGTATGAGAAAAGGAAAATTCTAAAACAGCCCTGAAAATACAGATTAGAAATCAAAATTATAAAACTGTCCTACAAGAATAGTGACTCGTACCACCAGAACAGGGAGCAATGAAATATTTCAAACAAAATCCTAAGTGTCATTGACTAAATATGGACTCTAAAGGGGACTGTAAAAAGTGGTAATTTAACTTGAAGTGGTGTAAGAGATGCTGAGTTTCAGATACCGAAATAAATTTGCCTGAAAATTTTCTTGCTGATGCTGTACATATTCCAGATTATGACAAAAAAGCCTCACCCTTATCTACCACATTTATCAAATTGAACATCGATCTATGCTCAGAAATTTGAAGGCTTGCCTTCCTCTTCAGTAAGTCTAGGAAGACATTTGCATCTCAGTGTCCCTTTAGCACAGGCAAAGAATTTCATCACTCCCCAAACTGCCACCCAACCTGCAAAATGTATCCATGAATTAGTTCAAGCCATGTGGAAAAAAGGTATTTGTTTTTTAAGAGCAGAATGTCTGTACAGAATGCAACAGACTCCATGACAACAATAGTTTCTGTTTAGGTAAAACATCAGGCAAAAGGGTGCACTTCATCCCACCACATAGTGCCCCCTCAGTTCAAAAGGCAGTATCCATATTGTCCAGCCTCTTCTGAGGAGCAGCTCTCTTATTTCTTCATCAACTCATACCTTTCAATACAAGCATATTTAAAAGCCTCAAGGCTTGCAGTCCTAGTGGAGGCTAATTGCCTTTTTTCCGAAGTGGAGCTGAAAAACATTCAAATACTTCTGAAAATACCAAGAAATGCTTCATGAGGAAAAATGCATGTGAAAAATAATTTGCAACCTGTCTGCTCTTAGCATTTCTCTTCTAACTTTTCTCTTAAATCTGATAGCAGCAATAGACTGACTCCAAAGAATTAAAAAGAGAAAAAAAGAAATCTGCTGTGACTTGAATGTCGTGGTTGATTGAGACACCCACTTTTCAGAGATGGCAAGGAATTGATGTTAATAATTTTATGACATCATTAATACCTCCCATTAAATTTGACATAAATGACTAAATCAATGCTTTTTAGAATCAGGATTATGACTTGATCTAATATCACTTGAGGGCACATGCCTAATTTCATGGCAGTGAGTGATCCCCTCTTACTCACCGAGACTTTGTCCATAAGGAGCACTGCAGCAGTACATCAGAGACATCCAAGCTCGTTCCAAGAGCAGGACACATCTCTGCAGAGCTCCTGGAATCCAAAGTCACGGCTTCTTTGTTACGAAAGTATCACAATTTGCTGTTTCCAGGTCTAAAACCAGAGTACTGAACACCTTCTGCAGGGATCTGTTGTGGTTTGCTGGGTTGGACACTAAAGTATCTAAATAAAAAACATAAATAAATCTGTTGCTCAAAACCTCATGTAACTGCCTTGTCTGCAGTGGAAAAATATACTAGAAAATGGCTTGAGGAATATTAGGAATTAAGGCAGTATTAAATGCATCATATCAAGAGGGATTGCTAAATTTAGCAGTATGTCAGTCATGGTTAATTCAAGGTTTAGTTTTTGCTAACACTGAACATAATCTCCTTGAAGAGCTTGTTTTTGGGTGTGGCTTTTTTTTATTTGGTTGGTTTGGGTTTTTTTTGGAGAAAAAGAGTTTACATGTAACAAGTAATGGTTAACCCAAAATATATTTCTGAAAAAATAAATGAGGACTTGTACTACTATAGGTCATTAGGTTAAACCACCTTGTAGTCTTCACTGTAGCGTTTACCTGGACCTAATGCTAAAATACCAGCCTTTACTAACATTTGTATTATGTTATTTGCTGCACAGTCCATAAAAGCTTCCTTTCTCTTTGCTACTGGGAGTTTGCTCTGTGTGTGTAGTCACATCTAATACTGCCTTCATTACTTGACCCCTGTGTGCAACAGAGAGTTGTGATTTTTACTGCAGGGCCACGGTTGGGCAGGTCACACACACTGAAAATTCCTGCAGCTCTCCCATGAACAGAGGAAGAGAAGTCTCTGCAAAGGCAGGTAATTATAAAGCGACATAAAGCTCTGTGTGGAGTTCTACATTCCTTACCATATACAAAAGGAACAGAAGCTAACAAAAAGAATGATTCTAAGTAAGAAAGAGTAGACCCAGCCAAGAAACAAAAAATCCTGTGAAGTTTTATCCCCCTTCAGTCATCCTGCATGTGAGAATCACAGTAGAATTACTACCTATAATGTCATTTTAGGAGTATTTCATTTTCAGCCTTCCAGAGTATGACAGTGTGCAGGGATTTAAATGTAGATCCATAGGAGTGAGAATCAGGACAAGAGCTACTATTCAGACCTTGTGTGGAAGCCAGACAAATGTAATTATAAATGGAATTAAGAAGAGTTATCTACTTCTACCCATCTATTCTGGGATTTTTTTTTTGGCAGAAAAAATGGTCCAGAATATAACAAGCACGCTGAGAATCTGTGTCAATGTTAGGCATTTCTCCACATCTTCTACTCTGCACTTGATTTTTTTTTAAAAGCTTTTCTTTCAATACTGCCTATCTGAAAGAACAATTTTTTTCTATCTTTCTTTCTAAAAACAACAGTGCATAGTTCGTTCTTAAAGGGTTAGAAAAGTCAAACCAGAAATTATAGGGAAATGAACTATTTACTACAATGTAGCAATTAGCAGGATGAGGTTTCTCCTTCTTGCCACTCTGCCCACACATGGTGATCCCAAATGATCAGCCTATATTTTCAAACGCCACACAAAGCGAATTTCCAGCAGGGCTATAAAAAGACTGGGAAAAAAATCACTTTGTAAGTCAGTTCACTTTATTTTTGAAAGCTCACCAAGGTCACAAGCCCAAGGAAAGCTTAATTAAAGTCGATGGAAGATGCAGAAGCGAGGCAGAAAGAATAAGATGGCAAGAAAAATCATTTTTTAAAACATATTAGATTATGTGAAGCCAGAGAGGCTTGACACCATCGATTTCAGAAATGGGTTAAAGATAAGGAACCAAGTATTGTAGGAATTACAATGAGGCAAAGCAGGCTGGGAACATCTGCTGCACACATCCTCTTTCTCATTCCAAGGGGTACAATGAAGGCTAACACGTAAGGGTGTCTATACCCAGTAGGCTTTCATTTGGAGCCACATAATTAACTCACAGAGCTACAAGGAGGAAAAAAAACCAGGCCAGCTGTGTTGCTGAGCAAATATTTTAGTTAAGCCTTTTGTTGATTGCTAGTTAAACCCCCAATATTTTTCCCCCATACATCTATATTTTACACATCCCATTCTACCCACACTGCCATTAGTCCTGGGAAAGGTGTAATCTGAAATATTTCCTGTCCAAGCTATCTCAGTAAAGAACAGAAAATGAAACAGTCCACAAGCTCAACTAACACTCATTACACATAAAAAATATTGGCAACACATGATACTATCATGCAGCTTCTCCTCCTGCTCATTGTTTAACAACCAAAAACCTCTCCACAGATAATATGGAGTTCTGTATAAAGCACTCTTTTATACAACTGCATCTTACACTGAGTTGAGTGACATGAGGTCAATGCTTGGAGGTGTAATCCCTTTCAACAGACGAATTTTCACTATTTAGGTGAAGAGTTTGCATCCTAACCTCTAAGACACTTGACTCCTCTCAGCACTCACTGTCCCCCTGTGTGCTCTCCTGCCGGGAGTAACACCGCAGAGGGAAAAAGCCACGTCCAAAATAAGGATTGGAAGTTCCTTACATGCTGTGTGCCAGCCACAGTCAGCAAGGCCAATTACAAACTGCAGAAACCAGCACAAGGAAAAGCTTTCTGAGGGTTTGTGCAGAAACATAGAGGTGTGTGGGAGCGCAAGTGCCACGGAACTCAATGGTCAGGGGCATTGTAGAATCAAGATGGGGAAGGGTCCTCATTCAAGGAACTTCCCAAAATCTCCCAGGAAATTTTTAGAGGAGAGATGAATATGATTATTCCATTGTTTTTAAATAGAAAAACGCTGATCTTTCCGCAAAGCATTTGAAAATACATTCCAGTGTTTTATAATGCAGAGCTGTGTGAAGTAGAAAAGCTGACTGATTTTAATATGATAAATGCTTTTTAGTGTGAGACAGTGGTGGCTACAGCAATATCAGATTTGTAATCAATTTTACTAGCCCCTGAGTTGTTTTCATATGTGCTTATTGATCATTGGTTTCAAACAGTACTATTTAGTCTGAATAAAACATAAGTAGTTAAGAATCACACAAAGATTTAATTATTAAAAAAACCCAAAGGACAAATGAAAGAGCTGTATGTATACCAACATCTACCATACCTTGTCATACCATGTTGCCTCCCTTCCTGAGAATGTGATGATTGCTCAGTGCTCAGATGAAATAAATGAAGAAACTACATCCACCCAAAAATTCTAAAGGATTTTGGAGTTACCTGGTTCCTCTTAGAATTATCTATCTGATTACTAGCCAAGGAAAGAATTTGACCAAATACCAATGTTGCAATATGTTCAATACTACTACATTTGTGAAACCCATTTTCTCCATTAATTTGACGACACCCTCTTGTGCACCACCAGTCAAGGTACTGTCATTACTACTGAAGGAAACCATTGCCTATTAAGTAAGACATGAACTACACATCTGCCTTTCCCATTTGTCTCACATATAGGCTATGTAGAACAAATGAATGAATTTATTGTTCACAAAGATATCTTTGCTTTTCTGAATGCTACTGCAGCCTGTAACTATTTGGAGATCTTATGTCAACAACATTCAACCCACAACATGCTTGAAAAATCTGTTTAGAGCATTAATATTGCTGTTTGTAGTAGGTAACCTTGGGATATGTTTCTGCTCTTCCCTTTCTTGATGGTACACTTCATTATATTTAAATATATCCATGGAGGAGACAGACTGAAGCAAAGGCAGTTATGGGAGGCCGGGTTAACAGATTAAAAATTTTAAGTGTTTGGGAGTTTTCTTTTTAACATATTGCAAAACTTATGTGTTTCTGAGCACCCCTAAATATCTCTGGCCAGATATTTTGGGTCATTTTAAGAAAGTTAGCTACAAAACCTAACAGTCAGACTTTCCCTCGTGGAAAGGATATATGGCTATGCCCCATGGAATCCAACCTACCTCAAAGATTTCTGGTTCAGCTGCTCTCCTCACAGACCCCTCTGTCAGCACAGATCTTTGCTTGCATACGAAGAGCACGCATGAATATTTTGGTCTTCAGAATCCTACCATTAGCACTCCTCACTGGGCTTGCTGTGGCAGACTAGCTGTCAGTGTGCCATTCCTCCCTGACAAACTACAGGGAGGAACCATAGGCACTACAAGAATAATATCTTCCTGCTGAACCTTTGAAAGAGTGTATTTCAGTGAAGATTTGCTTGTTTCAAAAAAGGACACTCGGTACATCTTCCTAGTTCATTGGCAGATACCACCTGCACAGAAGTGAGAGACAACAGCAAGGGCAGCAGGATGCGCAGGAAGAGGGAGGAATTTTCTTTAAACAGGTCTCCCTTGACCTTGTTTAGATCTTCAAGGACAAGATTCAGATTGCTTTCAAAAGCATGTCCTTCTCAGGCAAGGAAGGTGGTTGTGATTGGGAAGAAGTGGATAACGGATTGAGAAGAAGTTTATAGTGGATAGAGAGAAAGAAAGAGAAAAAAACCCCAATTCAGATAGAATAATCACCCCTAGGGTGATTGTTGATCTATCATGATTCTAAAAAGCAAAATGTTACAGAATTTTCATTATTGGAGATACTGAATTGTTCTATTGAGTGTTGAATTTGCATATGGAGGTAAATAATGGTGGCATTTGGGACAGCAAGGAACGGGGTCATTTAGAGTCATAGAATCAATCATTTAGGTTGAAAAAGACCTCTAAGACCACTGAGTCAAACCATTAACCCATCACTACCAAGTTCACCTCTAAATCATGATCCTAAACTAAGTATCATGCCTACACATCTGTTAAATACCTCCAAGGATAGTGATTCCATCACCTTCCTGGGCAGCCTGTTCCAGCATCTGACCACCCTTTTGGTGAAGGCGTGTTTTCTAATATCATGAGCCATTCCTACTCTGAGTGCTTCCTAGGGAAGAGAGAGGGAGCAGGGGAAGAGAGAGAAAAAAGCCTTCTGACAAATTTAAAACCAGAACTCTATTGCTTTCACTTTGACCTGAAATGGATTTGGTATACTGAGAAACTGATTTCAGTCTACAACATAAAAGTCCATTTCTCAAACTTTTATACAAATAAAATTTCACTCCCATGAATACAACTATTTCTGAAGAGGCAAACATAAAAACCACTAGAACGTGGCCAGGTGTTTCCCTTTCAACATAACTCCAAATGTTTGTGATTTATTTTTCCCATTATTTGCCCAGCTTTAAGTTGAACCTAAAGGCTAACTATTCACAGCCTTTAGTAGAAAACACAAAGAGTTCTCTTCAGGTAGGTTACAGCAATGCTCTGTCTACTTGACAAAAAAAAAATAGAAATTATACCATTTAGTTTGTTCAGCTTTTAATCCTTACTAGACTCTAAATACTGCACCTTCACTAAAGCACATAACCTTTTAAAAGTCACCTTAATTTTTCTTTTAAATATTCAGCTGGTCGAGTAGATAGATAACTTTGGCTTTTTATGTTTTTCATGGGACAGTATTTAAAATGTCCTATGTCAGACTTTGGCAGTTCTCACAGTATTACATGTTCCACATCCATAATGTGGAATTACTCCGAAAGCACTGCCCTTACCACTGTAACTCTTAATGGTGGTGATTAAATGAGAGGGAGAAGCCACTTCTATCTTAGTTTTCAAAGGATAATGGCTATAGTGCAATCTTAGTGTAAACCAGAGATGCAAAGAATAGTTTGATCCTGAAAGTGCTGGAAATGGATATTTTTTGGAATAATGCCCAGTGAACTGCAACTTTCAGAAAGCGAAGAGACGGTCCTATTACATCTAAAAAGTTGGTTTGGCTAGTATACAATAGACAGTAAAGTCAAAGTACAAAAGTCAGATTGACTTACTGAGGCATTCTCTGCTGAAATGATAATCCACCCTTCACCATGTTCTGCTAAACTACCATGGTCCTAATCAAACCCTTTATTCCCACAGAGGTATATGAGCAGCACAAGGCAAGTGTCAAGTGTCAACCCAGAGATCCCAAGGCATGTGGCAGAATTATTAACACTTATTTTTCCCCTTTCGAGAAAAAAAGGGGCATATATTGTTTAAACACTTGACAGGAATATTCTTTTCTTTCCAGGACTGACATTTTTGCTGCATGACCCCTTCTTCTCTCTGGTATCAAGCTTCCTGCTCTGTTATCCATGGTGATTTACAGGGAAGAAGGCAGAACATGGTCTGAATTCTACCAAAACGCAAGATATGCTTCCATAGAGGAAAGAAATTGTTGTGAAACAAGTTACCTGTTATTGAGCAACTGCTGAAGACTTGGTCTCTTAGCAGAAACCCCACCAATAATGCTGTTTCTCAGCAATTTGATGGCTGAGACTAAAGGGGCTTTTTTCGCCCCAAATACGAGCTTGACTCCAGAACATCCCAACTCTCCTCTGAGGGAAGAAGCCAAGCCCTTTCTCTCCCTACTCCTCGTGTTTCTACAGGACAACTTGCAGATGGGACAAGAGCCACATAACAGCTGAGCTGGAGACAGAAAGCTCAGGTTGCACTGGGGAGTGTGTTCAAAGGTCACATTAAACAAAAATTATCGGACTTGATCTTCTTCTCTCCACTAAACAAATGTAATTCCTCGTC
Organism: Pachyramphus minor; assembly: GCA_013397135.1. Lineage (NCBI taxonomy): Eukaryota > Metazoa > Chordata > Aves > Passeriformes > Tyrannidae > Pachyramphus > Pachyramphus minor. The sequence goes on from VYXB01008616.1 coordinate 30,850, forward strand.
CTTGGCTAGCATCTCACAGAAATAATGGTTGCAGAGCCAGGTATTGCCCTTACTTGTAGTCAGCACAGAGTGCCACTCAGCCATCTCTATCGTCATTTCCCTTCAGCCTCAGACTGCAAATGAGAATGAAACTGAAAGAGGAAATCAGCCCTTTGGTCACAAGTACAAACATGTGAATGGGACCTGTGTCACCAGTGCAAAAAGGTTTATTTCTGCTCTTCCTTAGCAACAGGCAAGAAAAGCAGACTCCGAAACCCTGCCCGCGGTTTTAATGAGCATGAGAGAACAACACTGAAAAGACTTCTATGTTTCAAGTTGCAATACGTCAGGCTGTCAAAAACACTGGGATGCTACACATTGTAATCTTTTTTTAGTCTGCATTGCACAGTCAGTACAATTATCTTGTTGCAGCAAATTGGGGGGAAAAAAAGTATCAAGAGTAAATTAGTGTGTGAACGCTACGAAATCTGTATTGCAGATTGTCCCATTCCCTATTAAAAATAAATAGAGGAATATTATGAAAGCATTAAATCAGGATTATTAAGCAAGCTTATTTCTCCTTTCCACAATACTTTTGGTAATGCAAATACCTTTGGTGCACAGTTATGACACAATCTTTAATACTATCGGTGACAAGGAAAAAAAAATTAAAACTGGACAAGACCTGTAATTTTAGAAGCAATATGTAAGAGCAAACAAATCTGATGGAAAATGCCATGAATAGTAATTGTTGGCTTGCAAAAATATGAAGGTCAGGAACAACACTGGGTAAAGTTTAAAAGATAAGAATACATACTGGGAAAAAATAAGAAATTGCTATTCATGCAGACACCTTTCTCAGTCAGCATAAGATTTTCCTTGCATCTTTAAAATGTTAAGTGTACTCTTTACTAAAAAAAATTAATGGTAAATAATTTGAAAAACCTTACGTCTTTTTAGGTTCCTGGTGTTTATTGCAATTCAAAACTGCCAGGATGAATTCATCCACCTCTGCTTGCTCATAGAAGTTCAAGAGCCACATGCCATGCTTGGATACTCCATCACCAAGATTCCCATATTATATCAGGGGTACAAACCTAAAAGAGCCATGGACAAACAGAAATAAATGAGATAATAAGCTATTTGATCTTGTCATTATTATTAACAGAAGAAAAGTAACAAGGAAATATTAGAAAATCAGGCTGAGATTTACATATTTGAAACTTTTCCTAAAATTCATCAATTGTGAAAAAATAAATAGTCTGTCCTTTGTCAGTGATGGAACATTATTTTAGAAGCTGTGAGGTGTGTGTGTCTGTTTCACAGCTGGACTCTTAGGGGGTGCTGCAATACAGAAATATTCCAAAATATATATTCCCAAGGAATGATCCCTAAATTCAGTTGTCCAAAATTTCTGTTTCAGAAAAGTTTTGCAATTTGTTTTCATTTTGCTCCTGAAGGACTTTGCAGTGAGCAATGAATGCTGATCTGCTGATGATCTTTCGTGGCTGCAGCCTGGTGCAGCCCTGGAATAGGTGATTCAGTTCACGCCTCTAAACATATTAGTCTTCACTGCTGCTTTGCTTTGGACTCTGGTTGTACTTCCAGTCAGTCCAATGGAGATCCAGTGAATACACATTAACTAATTCTATTGTAAAAACTAACCTCCTGATGGCGCTTTTGCAGCTGTAGCGATTAAAGGATGTGGGATGGATGAAATTTTTTTAGGATTAATATTATCTCTCCTTTGGGCCAATATTAATTCACACCCCATTATTTCCACCAGCACCATTTATCCACAGAGAAGTGAGTGCGAGACTGGGATTATCAACGTTGTGTTTCTCCTTGGTGTAAAGGCAGAGGTCTTTTGAGCAAATCACACATTTTATTTTTGTCTGGATGTTGAGCTGTCACAGACTGTTTCTGGGGGCAAAGTAGATGTGCTTGTACCTACTCTAAAGTGGGAGGCAGCTTCATGCAGTGGGCCAGCTCACAGTGTCAGGGCCACTGACCTGGCAGGAGATCCACTGGCTGCCCACCAGCTCCAGGACCCTCCCTGGTTTCAGGACCACAAAAACATGGGGCAGAGGAAGATTCATGCCAAAGCCACATCCTTGGTTAGGCCTGGCTTGTGGCTGAGGCACCTAATCAGGAGGCACAGGACATCTTGATGCCATGTTGCTGTTTCCAATCTTGACAGGCAAGTTTATGTGGATAAGTTATGCACAGAGAGCCATTTCTCTACTTTAGTAATGCGAGCCATAAAAGACCTAAAATCATTTGCTTCTGTAATTAAATCATCCATCTCAGGACAACCAAGAAAAAAACCTGCAAATGGAGACTTTTCAAATTAAGAAAAATTATGTGGGAAATAAGTGTTTAAAACCCACATAGGTTAAACGGGTCTTCCTTTAATAGGTTGAAGATCTTGCTCTTAAAAAAAGCCCCAAACCAAAAGAAACAACCACCACAACAACCCATGAAAGCTGAAGTTGTTCACTAAGGACTACTTGGTCTGTTCTGTCTGACTTAGAATATGAAGCTTAGGGATTTAAAAACAGATTTGAACGGATTTTTTAAATTATTATTGATCAGTTTTCTTCTATCGTATGAAAGCCCACCAACAGATGAATGATAAGTAGCCATTTCATCTTGAGAGCTGTTGGTACATAATTCACATGTGTGGAATATTTAACAAGTCTTTGTTGTTGTTAATGCCCTTTTAAAGAAGTCTACAGGTTTTTTTTGTTAGTTCACCTTGGTACCCTCCTTTACTTGAAAACATCTTTTCCATTTAGATAAGACTTCTTTTTTTTTTAATAGGCCATCACACCGCTGTGCAGATTAAGGGAGACATTTGATTATATTGGTGAGCCCTGCACAAGGGGCTGCTTTCAATATCAGCGTTTAATCGATTTTATAGACACAAACAATGAGGCTCTTGAAAACCAAATTCATACTTGAAGTGGCTAAGCCTTTTCTGTACATCCCTCTAACTCCAGCATTCAATTCTAGCTAAGAAAGATCATATTCTTCCTGAAGTATTTTTCTCCACACATTTTTTGGCGATTAGCAATAGAAAGGAGTAAAATGCCTGATGTACCACATTAAGAAGGATGTTAAGCGGTTTACAAATCTCAGTAATTAATGACTATTTTTATCACAGAGAATATAGACGACTTTCTTATATCTATCTGGAACTCAATATAAGCCTCTATAAGCCTCCAGGCTGCATAATTGGTGCAATAGAGCTGAAAATGAGATGGAGGATATAATACAGCTCAAGTAATCCTGCCTTTAACTGAAATGGAACAGTGGAGGCTCTGAGCATCCAGAAATGTTGTTTCCACTAAGATTTAAAGCCAGCCAGCTGTCGGCTGCTGCAGTGAAAATTGTAGTGTTATTTACTTTCTTTAGTATATTTCAAATATTTAAAGTGACACAACCATATTTATGGGCATTTTTTTATCTCTAGCAACTTATGCAATGTATATGTTCACATTTTTTCTTGTTAGGGGACAAATGAGTGTGTATTCTTCATAGAAGTTTCAATTCAGGGACTCTAGATATTACCTCAAGTTACAACACCCTGGAAAAGAAAAAATTGGTTTTACCTCCACTATGCAGTAGCTGGGAGAAATAAAATCTTTTTAAAATTATAATGGGTTTATAAAAGCTTTAGAGTACAGGAGGGAACATTGAAAAGCTTTATGCAGTGGTGACATTTAAAGATTGAAAAAGAGTGCTTGTTATACAGAGACCTGTCTAAATCTGTCAGGTTGGGATTTACTGTTTAGCACATTTACCTCAGATATGAAATAGAAAAAAGTTTAAAATAAGTAAAATTAAAAAATAAAAAACATGAACCTCACCTTCTCTTTTGTTTACAGTTTGCATTGCAGAGAAGATTTGAATGGACTGATGACAATAATGATAAAATCAGTAGTATACATTCTTGTAATTTGTTATGTAACTTATTAGTAAATGATCTCCTTTTTGTGTGAGACCATTGGAAAAACTCCCAAAATGCAGTGTCCTGGCTGAAATACAGCCATCAGTTTAGTTTGGGTTTTGTTTTGGTTTGGGTTTTTGTTTGTTTGTTTGTTTTTACTTTTTTTTTCCCCAGGGCAATCTTCATTATTTTAAAGTGATAACAGATGAAGTGCAGTCTATAACCTGAAGTTTTGGGTAAGGATTGTCTCTCTTTTTAATTGTGTGCAAGGAGCCGAGCAGAATAGAGCCCTGAGGCACTGCTGTATAACAATCATTAAATAACATTAAGCCTGTGGCAGGGGAGGTGGAATCAGTATAATCACTGTACATCATTTCTCCCAGATCCACCCTCAGCCTAGAGTGTAGTCCTTGGTCTGCTGGAAATGCCATCTTTTGATTACCACAGAAAAACCCCATTAAAGTTTCTACCATTGCCACAGACACATTATTAGCATGTTCTGCTTCATCATCTGCGTCACTAAAATAAGGACACTGATTTTCTGTCTCAGGGATATGTCATGGATCTTGACACTGCTGGACTGCAAATGATGCGGAGCAGCAGAACATTGTTATTGCTGCTTAATAATGTTGAACAATACTTGGGTGCTTCTTCAGACTCCCAAGTCCTGCCCAGAAAGTGCAGCCACCTCTCAGAAGAGAGGACTGGTAGGCAATCACTAGGCTCTGTGCTTCATCCAAATGGGCAATGGAAATAACCTCTTGTGACACTTCTGCGGGAACTGCTCTTATGCTACAAACCATCCTCCATGAACACTTACTGAACTTTCATCCCTGAAAACACTGTGGGACTGTGAGCAGAGACTGTTGGAAGGAGAAGCTTGAAGAGCTGGTGCTGCCTGGTCACTCATTATCACCTCCCTACAAGAGAACATACACAGCTCTCAGTGCCTTTAACCTGAGAATTGATGGGTTAAGAACTTGTTCATCCAGAGACCTTGAAATTCTGCATTCTGTTGATTGTGGCCCAGGTAAATCATCACTTAAAGTGACAATAATTTAGTTTCAAAGCTGCAAAGATGAGGCATTCTGACTTTTGTGGATGGGCAGAAATTATCTGAATGTGCCCCCCCTCATGGCAAAGCTTGGACCTCAAAACAAAATCTCTGCTCTCTATCTTCCTGTGTACTGCATCTTTTATGTATTATCTTGTCTTTGTGGATCACACTGCCAAAGAGCTGCTAGGTATTCTGCAAAGAGATAATATAGAATGTTATGCTAAAAACTGCTTTACCACACTTACATTAAGCCAGTATTATCAAATATGTTTTGGTATTCACTGTGCCATGTAGAAATTCTTCTCCTTTTTTATGTTAAATTTTCACAGCTTTATCAGCTCAGATTTGAACAGCTTTGCCTGGCCAATTTCTCGGAAACCTGGGTAAATGAGGAGGAGGAAATACATGAAGCTGGAGATGTTGTGAACCTCACACTGTTTTCTTTGGTTCCCAAAGCTGATTTGACCGTATGAGCATTTACTCCAGGCATATAAGACCACTCTTTCTGAGAGGCAACTCCACCATTAAGAGACAGGCTTATGAGCCACAGAAAGTTTTGATGATGTCTCTGGAGCTATACATGACCAAGGCAACAGTGGTTTGGTTGAAAAGGTTGCAATATGGCCAGAGAAAAAAAATCAACTAAAAGAAAAAAAAATTGAGGAAGCAGGACTGAAAAACTAACTCTAATAGAAAAAGTAATAGAGCTATCCTTATGAAGACAATGTTCTCTATTCATGTTTTGAAAGAGCTAACCAAAATTTTGATCTTACTGCTCAAATCTCCTCTATTTTTTTCCATAGGTCTTCTTATGTTTCAAATTTGCATTTACAAATACAATGATTATCTTTCTGCTACCATCTCTTTCTGTGGACTGCTCATGAACACTATCTTCTTGGAAGCACACAATTCAGTTTTCTGTTTCCTTCTCAGTATTTTCCCTTTCATTCCTCATTCCTTCATTGACCTATTTTCAGGAAGAGTTTCTCGTACTGTCAGAAGTTGAAGCCAGCAGCATACATATTAGAATTAAGTTTTAAAAATCAATGTACAGGGTAAAAGGACACAAAAACCTCTACCTGTCACACTTTCCCTACCCTGCAACAACAGCTCAAGATGACAATATTGCTGTCTGGATATATACACACACACACAGATTGCCCAAAGTTTACAGACTTGTGTTACAGGGCCAATGTTCTGTTAACAGCAACTTTTAAAGTTTACTTTATAGAATTTAGTCTTGCAGATATATCCAGTGTAGTTCCTAAACCTCAGTAATACCAGATCACACAACAAGTTATCTATTTCTTAATGTTACAGGAACACTAAAGTTCACAATTGTGCCACTTGCCTAAAATAATTTGTAACCTAAACTTTTGAAGCAGACTGCTTGCAGACCTCCATCACCAAAGATATATTTTACACATCAGAATGGATGTAGGAAGAGGGGGAAAAAAAAATCTGTCAGCAATTGGGAAATAATTATGGGAGGATAGTTATGATACATGATATATTATTAAAGCCATAGAATTGTTGTCTGCTGAGCCTTCTGGGGATTTAGGTGTCATATAAACTGTAAAAGGATGGCAGTCCAGGCACAGTGTGAATAATCTGACCAGGTAGCTGGGGGAAATTGATCCCAGAGTCTCAAAAAGTGGGAGGCTTTTGAGAAAAAAAAAAGTATCTGTTTTCCTGTAGGATTATCAGGTCCAGCTCGGTGCATTAAGTCTCCTGGGATCACATAAACTCCCTCTGTCATACTGAAGGACAAGAAGGTCCCACCCTGCATGAAGAAGCCTAAGGAGGAGCATTTATAATCCCCTCATTTGACCTTGATACATCCACAGTATCAAAGCTGATCTGTGGGAATGGCAGACTGCATCTGCCTAATCTGGCCATCTCCCACTGCCACGAGCACTGTTCTGTGGCAGCGAAGGCAGGTGACTGACATGTATATAGTCCCTCCCTGGGAATAGCACAGGGGAGCTAATGTGCACTGCCCAGGGAGCAGGCAACTTTTGCTCCAGTGAGGCTGCAGCCCCATAGGCCAAGCTTTCTTCAGCTGACATGGTCCCACTATTTCCCATATAAATTTTGTCATCCTAGCACTGTATACACATATATATATATATGTATATATATGTAAAGGGACATGGTGCATCTGTGTGTGTGCATCTGCACAGCAGGCTAGTGCAGAGAGCCGGGGCCAGCTCTGCCACCACAGCACTGCACAGTTCAGGAACAGCCATTTAAACTCGAATCCTGTTGTTAAGAAACCTGCCCAGTGTGACCATTCACGAGACTCTGTCAGTCACACTCCAATCACCACGGACTTTCACTGCTGGGACTGAGGTCCATTCTCAGCAGCGGCTCCAGTGACCCAACAGGTCCCCTCCTCTTGACTCCCTGCACACCCCACTCACACAGTCAGACCTACTTGATTCCTCATCAGTTTGACTCTGGGTTTCCCATATTAGTGTGTCAGATGACTCATTCCATAAAGCAATTTATTCATGGTGCAGTAACACGCTCGAGTTGGTGGCTCTGACACGGGTCTCCAAACAAAGGAATCCTTGGGCCTTTTTTCACTCCCAATCCAAGTATGTCAGACTCGCCCTTCCTCCCCAGTCACTGGCTCCTGCCGTGTCTCTGGGTGTCCCTCACTGGGCTGTGCCAGGGCTGGTCCCTGTGCCTTTTGCTATACAAAAGGTTGGCAGTTCAGAGCCTCTTGTCTTGGGCTCCCACCCAGAGCTCAACATGCACCCCGAGCCACCTACACTGAATGTATTCCTCAGCACTATCATCACCTTCCCAGGGGAATACAGCACCTGGGGCACCTCCACAGAGCACCGTGTTGCTTTGGAAGGATATCCTGTGACATCCAAGTTCAGCTCTGACCCCGCTGGGTGCATCAACTGCGACAGAGCCCCAGGCTCAGCTTCAGCCGCTCAGGGACTTTGCGGGTTTGCTGAGAACAGCATTTCTGTATAGCCTGAACTGGACACAATAACTTCTCCTTTGCTGTCTGGGGTTTAAAGCAGAAGCAAACAGAGCTTTGATGAGTGCGAGGCATGAATTGTGAGGCAGGTAACGAGCAATCCTCCCGCAAAGGAAGAGAACTGAGCTTTCGCCTCCTCTCTCTGTGGACGCTGTGAGGAGGCAGGTTGCACTTACCGTGGCTGCTGAGCAGCAGGCCTAGCTGCTGCCTGCACACTGGCAGGAAAAAAAAGTAAGCCAAAAAAGTAAACAACTGGTATTTATTTGTGTAATTAAAGATGACTAAAATATGATAGAAATACCTAATCACCACAAGAAATCCCGTAACCAATTTCCAACGTGATTAAACTCCCATTGTTGCAAAATAAAGTAATCTAATCAACAGCCTGTGTTCTAATTACATCTACCTGATCTCAAAATATTTCTGAGCTTGCTTATATCCCCAAGCCTTTTTATCTTGATGCATTGTAAAATCATTTCTAAAATGAATCAAGTAATGTGTTTTTCTTTCCGCGGCAGGTACAGCGATGTGAGCACAGGGAGGTTCAGGGAACACTGCCATGAAGTGATGATTGAAAAATCTCAGGCAGGTGGGGGGAGCAATGGAGAGGGAAATGAGAGTGCTCAAGGGGAAGAAATATACCTACTGCTGGAAAAGGGAGGAAAATACCCTGTATACAAATGAGGGTTATAACAGACTAACGGAGTGAGAAGACACTAAACAGTGCAGGAAAAGAAGAGAGAGCAGAGAGATGAAGGCAGGGTGATCAGAGGCACTTTGAAGTAGGATGGAGGAAGTGGAGAGAATTCAAGACTCTTTAAATTACCATCAATTAAGTTTTAAAAATTCATATTTCTCTCTGTTTCTCACATTATACTGTTTTATTCATTTAAGCATTTCCTCAAACCTGATTTTTCCTTTTGTAACCAGAGGAGTTCAAACAGTTAATGACGGTTGGTGGAGGAGGAGACAGATGGAAGATGAGATATATATATATATATATATGCACATAGCAAAATAGTTAATATTGTAAGAAATATATTAAGTTACTTCCGAAATAAAGTGAAGGATAGGGACTTTGGAGAGTGGAAAAACTGTATCTTCCTGTTTTGCTGTACAGCAAAGTGCATTAAGAGGTTTTGATCATGTTATTCACTTCTGGATGCTACAGCAACATGTGGAATTAAAAAGCATGGCATGGTGGGGGAAAAGGCAACACACAATTAGAAAGACTTTAGATGGGAACAGCAGACTAACAACACAAATGATGCAGAGGGAAAAAGAAATACAAACTTTCAAGGTTTTATTTTCTATTATAAATTCTTTCATTACTCAAACTACTCAAAAAACCTTTCCCCCTGCACATACACATTTTACTTCCAGCATTACGGTTTAAATCAAGCTTGCTGAAAATCAAAAGGACATGTAGCACGCAGGCAGGGCCCCAATTAAAAAAACTCCAGAGAAAACACTGCACAGTGTTGCCCCTCATTTCTCTGACAATAGAGACTTACCTCAGGTAAGAAAATGGTAAGTTACTTTCAATCTATGTGACAATGGCAGGACCACTGGGACGGGGAAAAGGCAAAGGAGACAACTTTCAAATGACAAATAAGAAATACCCAGCTCTGACAGAGAAGGGAAAAATTATGTTGTTTCTTTAACATTCCTGAAGAATTCAGGGCTTTGGTGTGAAACATTAGCTCTCCTGCTTTCTTGCTTCTGTGGGTAACCAGAAGGATACAATAATTCAGAAGAATAATACAGAAGATAAAATCATGCCTTTTTTAATATACATGGAGTAAAATTCCTGTGTGAAAGCTTTTTACTCCTCATCTTTTTCATTTTAGATCCCTGAGAATTAATGCCTTTCCCATTGTTAGTCACTATTAATGAAAAAAACTCTATTATGGAGCTCAGTATCTGAGAGAGCGGTCTGTCCTCTTTGAGAAACAGCAGGGTTGTGAAATTTTGGCAGGCTTCTTCTGAAGCACATCTAGAGACCCCTTGGAGCAAATAGGTATTAAAAAAGGCAGAGCCTGGAAAACTGAAGAAATAATTAGTATTTTGATAGTGACCTCCATATCCAAATTAAAAAAAAAAAAAAGAAAATAAAAGAAGAAATAGAAACCCAACAAGAAGCCTGTGAGCTGTCACCAGGAAATGTCATGGATGCAGCTTCAGATCCAGAAGAGAGGAAGAGCTTGGCTCAGACTTTCACATTTGCCTTGTACAAAACAAGACCATGCAGTAAGGTTAAAACAACCTTCCTCCATGGAGAAATTGGCTTTATTGAGAAGCCAGGGTGTGACACAAGTGTCCCAGAGGAGATTTCCCCCAAGATCTGAAGGGTCTCAGGCGCCCACTCCAAAGGTAAAGCAAGGAAGGGGCTTAAAGAACAATTTGTTACAGGGGAATGCCAGCAGATCAAACTCTCCTCAGAAAGTAAGAGATAGAACAAAAATGAGACCAAACCAAGAGAGGCAACAACAAAAAATTGCCTGGCTTAAAAAAATAAAAAAGACACAAATTCAGAACAGGTTAGCAATTCCCACAGGTCCTTACAGAACCTAAATGGCTTTTGTTCAGGTATACCAGTGCCTATAATATACCACAGAGACACTCAGACCACTTTATACTAGGGCAGGACTGGTTATAGGGAAAAACCTACCTGTGGCAGCCAAGACACCAGCACCTAATCACTTACTGTTTTTCCTCACCTCTTCTCCTCTGGTTGCAATGTTTATATTACTTAAAGTGCTCAAATCTCATTTATTTGTGTACTCCCCCTTTAAGAAGGTTTCTGAGCTTCTGAGGCTTTGCTGTTCCTCCTAAAACACAGAAAGAAAGAGGAAGATTATAAACTTCCAATTACGCAAAAAGTTAGTGTAGTTGCTGATGATTTATACTTTGTTTGATCTTTTATAGGTCATCCTAAAAGTTAACATTTAAATTATTTGAGAAATTCTGACTCTTAAATTGCCTGTTTCAATAACATTATTGCTGCTGACTCCCTCGAGTGCTTGTGCTCTCAGTTTCCTGATTTTAATTATTAATCCACTACCACATGTTGTGTTTTTCTGTCTCAGCAGAAAGGTTAATATTCATAACCAGTGTTTAAGGTTATTTTTAAAGGCAGGTTAGGAACAGTGTAGGGGAAGATGGAGGAGGGAATCAAGTTTTAATTACTTGTTAATATCCATATCTAGGTTGTGGAGCTGATTGCAGCTCTGCTCCTTCCCAGACTCTTTCTGCGCACATCCAGAAGCACAATTCCATCCAAGGATGAGCATCACTCCCTGCCTCTCTGACATTACCTCTGTGCCAGCTGCTTCCAGGAACCTCTGACCATCAGCTTTTGTAATACTGATCTGCTGAAATGAAGGAAAAATATCAGAGAGTTTTGCATAAAACCAGAAAGCCTGTGCACACATGTAATCTCCTCTACTCTCATGCTGCTCTACAATCCAAATAACGCACATTGGCTTCTTTCTTTGGTTAGGAAGGACCAAACCCAACTGGATACCTGAGCTTATCTCTGCCTTATTCCTTAGAGTCTCAGACTGCTTTTTCTCCTGACAGAAATCTAGACTGAAACAACCACCACAATTTATTCCCTGCTGCCTATTTCTGAGGCTCCCAGAAGCATAAAAGCTTTTTTTCCTTTTTTTCCTCTACAAAGCCACACTCAGAAATTTTCTTTTATATCAGCTAGGATTTCTATCACAGACTCGACTCTGCTTTTATTATCAGAATGCAATATTTGATCCTTTCTCAATAACGGGTGCACTCAACTCCATCATTTAGATTGAAGCCAAAGTGAGAAAGAAAAGAGGAAATGAAGAAAATCCTTTCATAATCAATCTCCTCCACATTTCTTTTCCTCACAACAAGGTGAAAGCAGTTCACAATTAGTCACTTCAAACTTGAATCAAAGCTCAGAATTGCCCAAGACAGATTTCTACATGTCCCTGCATAACATCTCTGTGTTCAAGCAGGGAGGCTCCTGCTGGGATTACTTACTTCAATTCTACCCTAAAAATAAAGATTAAAATGGGTCAAAATTCTACTTTGCAGTCTTTTAAACATACAAAGGAGATTGAGACACACACACTTTTGTGCCAATTTAAGTTCTCAGCGCATTCAATAGAGGCCACTTCCTTCCTTTTCCCAGTCTCTCCTTCTCTTCCTCTCAGAAATAAACCATCAGGAGTTACAAGGTATAAATTCAAGTGTTCCCAGAAAATGGAATTTTTTTCCCATGTATTCTTATCAGAAAACTTCAATTTAAAATGCAACCCAGCAGATATTTATGCAAGACAGAGTAGGATACACACCATAATATTAATTTTCCCCATCTTACCCAGAGGTTCAGGATTGTCTTTGTAATAGGAAACCCCTGGATGAACAGCATTCATGAGTTCAAACTCAAAAGGTAATATTTACCTGGCATTCCTCTTGCTTCCAATCCTGTGAAATGTGTTCTAAAGCCCATTTTTCCAGGTTCTAGGGGTGTCATATGACTACAGTGCTGCCACGTAAATTAAATGCCAATTGCCATCCTGACAAGGACCCCATATAGTTAATTGATGAACAGGGCAATTAAGGATTATTGATATTTTAGTGGAAAGTAAAAAAAAAAAGCGGACTTGACTATATTTTTTCTTATCTTGTAGGGTTGTTACAGAATGAACCTCATGGACACTATTATTGTTACTCTATTTTTTTTGTTTTCTTTACTTTCAGAATTATAATGCTTTGTTTCACTGCCTGTTAAGACACAGGCAGGCCTAAGAACAAAAATCATTCCTTGCCTTTTAGGTAGCTTCACTCATACATATTCAATAGAAGACATTTACCTATTCTTCTTTACTGTAGAGATGATGAAAATATTTATTATGCGCACCCATTTGAAAAGCCTTTTTTATGTTCTACGTCAAAATGATGAAGTGAATGAAAACTGAAAGTCTTGCTGCATACACAGAAGATAAAAATTCTAACCTGTTAACTGCAGACCATTTTAAATTGCTTTTTCTCATCAGAAAAATGATGAAACTAACCTTGGCCTATTCCCTGTCACCAGTTAAAACATGCACAGCACACCTTTCTGTGGTTTCATGCAGAAAGCTGAGTTTTAAATAAGAGTATGCACAGTTAAGGCAAAATACTTAAAGAGATACTTTACTGATGTTTCTCTGAAGCCACTGAAGTGTTATTTCTGCTCTGACAAAGTCCTCTAGATGGCATCCTTTGGTAAACTTTGATGATTGTGCACATTTTGGCCTCAGTGTAATTTACAGTGTTTTCACTAATGTTTTTAAATTAATCTACTGTAATGATTGTCAAATTAATGAGTTATTAGAAGATATTCATGCTTTTGTAATGTAAAGTGTAAGAAAAATAGAATAAATGACATTTAATTTATTGCAAAATCTCCTAGAATAAAATATATTTCTGTCTGAAGTGTGTTGCAGGCTATAGAGAAAAGAAAAGAAACTATTTTCAAGCAATCAAATATTTTCTGGAACAGGACATGTGCCTGCAAATACTATAGTAACCCATCTTCCTCCTGAAGTAAGGTGTTTATAAATTAAGAAGAACTTGCAGTTTATCTGGTAGGGATCCTCTGAAGCCAAGAACAGTTTTACAAGCAGAACACCTAGCAAATAAAATGAAAACCTGCTGCTGGGTTCCCTGTTTAGCCTGACAGAACACTGCGTTCATTTTGTCAGTCTCATTAGATCAGCAAGGCCCTCTGAATAGCACAAGCCCTCTGTTACTGCTGCATGGAACCCCATAACTTTGCAGGAGTAGGTCCCAGCACTAAGGCAATCTGTTTGGAAAAGGACAAACCAATGTGATGCCGACTGTCAGTGCCACCAAACAAGGTGATAATCTCCTACTGTGCACACAAATACACGTATGAACTTAGACTCTCCCATGCCGAGTCAACACATAAAAACTGGACCCAAACAATGTGGTTACTGAACGGTTCACTTGCCTTTTATCCAAGGCTATGGGCTATCTGAGGAACCCTGACTCACAGAAAACCAGTGCTAGCACAGGCTCTCCAGGACATGGAGTCTTCTTGTGCTCACTCAGGTTTCCTGCTGAGCAGTGCAAGCGCTGGTTCCCTCACACAGGCGCTACTTCCAGGTCCTCATTCAGGGCGTGTGGACTGAGGGCTGCAGGCAACCATGGGCTGACTGTTCCCAGATCATCACTACACAACTTGCCTTCTCCCTGTACACCTGCTGCTTTCTCATCTCCCCTTGATTTAAGGTACCCTCCCAAGTCACTTCTTGCACTCCTTTCTCTCAGCTGCCACGCTCCTCCCTTCCTCCTCTTTTCCTTCATCTTCTTGCCCAGGTCCTAAATGCTTAGAAAAAAATACAACAGAGGAAGTCTTTCCACCTTCCTCCCAGGCAGCACCCGAATATCGAGCTGGATTATAGATCCTGACCCACACAAGCTACCTAGTAATAATTGCTCTGGGGCATGTCTGCAACCCTACATTCTTTGTTAGGGAATGTAGATGTTTCAAGCAGACTTGAGAACTTAAACTCTAAACCTGAATCATTAGTTAGCTATGTTTAATTCAATAAGTACATAGGTGTTTCATTTACTTTTTTAACATTCCAAATGAAGCCATATATTCTCTCTTGTGTGTATTGCAGCAGGTGAATGCTACTGCTTGCTTTATGCACAATACCATAAGAAAAAAACAAAGAATAAATGTTATATAAAACAAGCCCAAGCCAAAAATACCCTAAGGTTATTTCAAATACCAGCAGAATTTTGCAGTTGCTCTGGACTTCAACAGCACAGTGAGATTTTTTTCATTCATGTTCTGCTGGTTTCCTGAAAAACAACACTGATGCGAATATCCAATCTATAGGAAAAAAAAGCCCAATGTATATTTCAAAAAGAGAACTGGCTTTATATCCCAAGGATTATTAGAGAACTGTGTTCACAAACTGTGCCTAGGCATCTCAGGCATGTTGATCTATTCAAGCATAAACAGAGCCAAAATTATTTATAGTTCTATTGTGTCATATTGGATGTTGCAATTGGACAAATAATAGGGCCCAGGGTGACATACTTTAATATTAATAGAGGAGCAGAGTGGGAAATTACAAAACTGAGGAGCTTGGATATCTACAACCTATAGCAAGAACAGACAATGTCATAAGAAAGTCATTCCTGACTAAGACCACATGGATTCAGGTTCCTTTTGATCGTATTATCTATTTGTGTACTCTGCTTTATGATGGTTTAATTGTAGTTGTACTTCAAATGTAGTGCACTGATGGGGGACAGCATGAGAGCATTAGGCATAAAATTTAACTGCAAAGCTCAATGCAATCCTAATTATTTTGCTGCTGTGACACCTCCATAATTACTCATTCTTATCCACTGGCTCTGCTAAAATAATTCACAAGAAAAAAAAAAAAGGCAAGCTGAGAATGCCAGCATTGTCACTGCGGTCAGGACTAAAACAGGGTGATGTTTGGCTTTTCAACACCCACATCCCTCCACAGAACTTACAGAAGCCCTGTTTTAAGCACTCAGTTTCTGTATAATTCAAAGACCACCTTAACTAAACATGAGGAAATGCAGCATAAAATTTCAGGTTCCTCAGGTGTCTCTACTCAATCTCTGTGAGTTGTTTTTACTTAGTCAGGACCCACAGCCCTGCAGGACTCAGAAATATTTTTAACACAGGCAGACAATTTACACTTTCCTTTAAAAACATAGAAACTTGTCAAAATAGAAGTGGAAGTTTTTGCTGCTATTTTTTCTTTTTATAACAGCCTAGGAGCAGTGCATTTCATTCATGGACAAAAAAATAAGCATTGCCATGCCTTTGTCCCTCTCTACACCAGGAATGCAGTGACAGGACTGGCATCCTCAACTTGCTTCTTGTCTTGTGAAAACTGAGCAGAGACAGTGGATAGGGAAAAGCAATGATAAATGTGTCATAGCAGAGCAATAATTAGGATTCCACTGGGTTTTTCACTTGATATGTGCATGGATCAATCTCCAGCCCTCTCCTTGCCCAGGGAATGCCCTTATCATGGGATTACGGAGACAATCCTTCACTCTTTTTAAAGATTGGCCAGCCCAGCCTTCAGCTTTACAATTAGGATGCTTTGATGGGAAAAGACAAGCAAGGGTCTGCTTTTTCAGTTAGAGAATCACTTAAGACTTGGAGCCTCACAGGGGATATGTTTTAGGTCTAGGGATCCCCCTTCCATTACCTCCAGACACGTTCATAATGCAGTGGAAGCTAAATCATGACTGGACAAATAAATAGTTTTTCAAAAAGACAGAAATCTTGTCTACACTATTGAAAAAACCTTGAATTCTAGCCACCCTGACCAGTCCAGTAAAATAATACAGGTATGTATTAACAGTCCTTTCAGTATCAAGAGTTGTTCTGTACACTGCACTCTTGTACTTGTGCCCCATTTTACATGGTCTATTTTTTTTATATTATATGTCTCAAAGTATCGTCAGAGCTGGAGGAGCTTCGTGACTCCTGATAACCTGTAACACACACTCTGGGGTGTGCAAAACAGCAGGAACTCTCTTCTGTCACAAAAAGGTTAAAGAGCACCTGTTTTGGCCCTGCAGAAAAGGTTGAGGACAATAACCAAAACTTGCCTTGCTGCATTTCAGTGTTTCTGTCCTCTAATTTCAAAGCAGGATAAGTAGGGTAAGAAAATCATTTATTGGATCATGACACAAGAGAGCTTTAAATTTTCAGAAGGCTAACAACAGAGACACGGATTTCCTCTAGTACTAGTAAGTCCAAGTCATACAAAAATTTCAAATGCCTGGTTTGAAATAAAAAGCTTTGAGGATCTCTTGAAACACTGGAAAAACAACTCATAATTTTAAGTTTTTCCCTTCTAAAAGCAAACACTAAACACACACACACACAAAACCAACCAACCAACCAAAACACACCCAAAAAAACCCCCCAAAAACCCCTCCGAAACAAATCTCCAAACACAGATTCTGCAATAACATAAAACTCTGAAACTAAAATAAGGCACCGCTTACTGCAAGAACTTCAAATAAACACTAAGTTTGCAACACTGTCCCAGCTCAGCTCATTCATTTCCTGAGTGCAAGTTTGGCTGATAGGTACTGACAGCAAATGTTAGATCAACTTCCCAATCTGCTGGAGGTGCTTAAAGGATTACTACCAAGGGACTTAATAGTATTGAAACTACTTGATTCTCTCTGCTGTTCTAGGCTATAATTGGGAACTTCTTCCCTCTGCCTACACAAGATGAAAATATCTAATCAAAGGTAAAATAAGGTACATTTTTCCTTTCCTGATTATTTCATGGCTGATTTCTGAAAACTGAGACCCATTTCACTGAATCAAACTTGTGAAGCAATGTGGACTTGTAAGGCACGACAGCCCATCCATATATTTGAGGCTTAGGGCAACAAAACCAGACTGTGTTGTTGACTGTAAAAGGGAACTATGTGTTTGTTTTACAGTAATCATGTTTATAGTAGCCAAAATATTCCTTCCCAAGTCAAATTTTTGCTTGGAAACCATTTAGACACATGCTTCTATTATATCAGAATATACATACACATACACACATATACATGCATGTAATGATACACCATTAGTGTTACCCAAATTTTTTCTAAATAAGATTTAAAATTCAAAGCTTTCTCTTCATGCACACTGACAAATCAAGGGAAAGGAAGTTTCAGGGCTTTGCTTCCCTGGAATCAGATTAGGAATCATCTGCCTGCCTACCACAAATGCATCAATAATGTAGATGGAAATGTGAGTGTACTGGCAACTAGACTCTTATTGCAGTCAGCACAGAAATGGAGGTTTATTCAGTGTGCCTGATTTAAAGGTCTAGGTGAGACTAGAGGTCTAAAAATCTAGTGAGAGTTTAGGCTATTTGTTGATCCATTCCACAATATGAAAAATGACAGCAGATTTCCACTACAGAAAATAATTAAAAATCAAGCATCTTCAGAACATGCACCAAAAAAATCCTCTGGATTCAAATTCAACTTGCTTTTTTCTTAGCATCTAAAAATCAAATACTACATCATCCATTTAATTGCATATTTACAGCTCTTCTGATTCAAAACACACAGAGAAATCCAAAGCTAACTAAATTTTCTTTAATTGCAGAAATATAATTTTGGATCCGAAGCCTAACATGGAACTTGGCAAACCAAAAGGGATCTGGCTGAAGAAGCTGTGGAAAATTTAGGTGAGAATGGTTAATAAAACACAGACCTAAATACAGTCATACTGCATCAGCACAATATGACTATTTCAAAACCAAAGATATCACAAAGAAGGATTTTAAAAATATACATATTTGTAATAGAAAAATTTCCAAAGACACATATTATCTATCAATTATTTTCTTTTTCCCACACAGGACAGTCTGGAAAATATCCATCCAGTGCCTATTATCTCTTGTAAGCCTAGCAGGGAAGGACTGGATAAGTGAACACACCTTGCAAATGGGATTGCAAGGGAGAGATTACAGATTCAGGAATTAGAAAGTTGGGAAAGGTTTTTTTTCTGCAAAATGAATGACATCCATATTTCATGTAAACTGTTCTATTTCACTATTAGTTGTTCACAGATAAAAGGTAAAGTGCACATAAGGAAACTGTTAAATCTGAGTGGTTTTGATAATGCAGAGTAAAACCACATGTCTCAATCTCTGTATGTCATTTCTTTAGTGGAAAAAAGCCTTCCTTCCTACTGTAAATATGTTCTTATATACATATAGGAAATGGATAATTATGGTGGTGGCCTCATTTATTGAAGAAAGAAAATTAGGTGCACAATAAATAGGTACATTTTATCTCTGCAGTAGGAACAAATCATCCTTCCTAGCCTGTAATAATTCATCACAACTTTTTTGCCATAAGCTCAAACAACTAGCTGAGGGGATTTTGCTAATTAACTACAAGTTGTGTGGTGTAAATTCATCTATCAGTTTGTTTCTTCTTCTAAAAAAATAACATATTCAGGACATTCAAGTGCTCCCATTGGCTTTATCTTATATTCTTAAGTCAAACAGAGTTATTTAAGAACTAGAATAAATATTAAGACTCTTAACTAGTAACAGCTGATGGATGATACAGGTCCCACGATGCTAAAAGTGAATGCCAAAATGCTCCAGCAAACTAGGCCATTAGATTTTCCACCCACTAGGCTGCCAATAAGGCAAATACAATGATTTCATTTATCTAAATAACTGCTGCTAGTCACAGATAATGGCAGCTTAAGCTACTCAGTGTGCAGGAGGCCACTTGGAGGAGCAAAACAAAACTAAAGCACACTGCAGAGGAATAAAACAACGGTGCAGTTGCACATCTAGGCTTTTACGGGGAGCAACCATTATTTGTGGTTACCAGAGGGAGCACACAGGTGAACAGACAACTGCTTGGATAAACAAATGTTCACAGCAGAGCTCAGACACCGGAAAACTGGCCCACAGACCAAACGTGCACAACCTTGAGCACAAGTAGCCTCTCTTTTTCTTTCTTTCTCGTGCCTGCATGTACCAGATAAACTCGTTCTACTCACAGCCAGCGACTACAACAAATGAGCTCCTTCAAAGTGGTGTTGTGAGGCGCTCTCTCACTATACAACCAAGTGCCATTTTTCCTCTGTGTGCTCAGTGCCATCTCTAATCCAAAGCAATTGCCCTGAGGTGCCAGACACATGCAGAATGAGACAGCCAGGAACAGCAAGTAGCATTAATCTGTCTCCTCCAGATACTAAATGCTGCTGGACAGAAAACTCATGCTCTATTCCACATGTGCCCACTATTCCAGGAGAAGTCGTAATAATCTCAGCTGTTGCCCCTCAAAATCACCACAGTAATTCTGTAATGAATGTGTCACTAAGGAGAGAAAAGTCATATAGATTCATTCAGCCAAGAATATAAAGAAGGGGTTTAATTACAAGCAGGATGCTTTATTTTTAAACAGTTCACAGTTGGTTTTTTTTTTTTGCCCTGCCATAGCAGCAAAGATGTTTTAGCTGATAAGCAAACAGACCTTGAGCAACCATTACTTACAGAAGAGAACTTCAGTGTAAATTGAAGAAGTTGCTGATTTATGCCCTGCAGCTGAGGCAGTAACTTGCTCAGCTACATTATGCAAGCTTCCCATGGCCGTGTAGAAACTCTGGGGATGAAGTCAAGAGAAGTGTATAGAGATTATCAATAAACATTTCTAGAATCAATTGTTTGCCAGAAGATCATAGAACCCATATGCCTTGCTTTAAAGTGGGCAGAAGACTGGAAAAACCAGTGAATGGACTGGATTTTTGTTTCTCAGTCTGCACGTCAAAGGACTCTGAAGCCCCACTAGTACTTCCCTTCTCTAGAGAAATTAAATATTACCAAAACTTCAAACATGTTACAGCAGCAAAAAAACTTGGGGAATACAAAATGGCTTATTGGTAGCTTGAACCACCTTTGAGGAGCAGGCACTGTGGCCTCCAGAAAACCAATGTAAGATGAACCTTGGAAATTCTCTCACAGACCTCTGAGTAGGCTCTTGTTTTATCCCTTCCTGGGAGACTGATATTTTCAGTGGTACAGTGAATGAAATTACAATTAAGAAGCTTGTGAAGAAAAATTAGCATTTAGGATTATCAGTACTCCCAGAACATAAGGCTTAGAAGGACAAAGGTAAAACATAAAATTATCAGACAACTATCTTGTATTACTGAGGAAATACCATTTCACCAGAAGAAACCAACACACGGGACCAGTGAGGCATTTTCCACTCTCTGAAACATGATGGTTTTCCCCCAACAGTAACAGCGTTATCTAAGTTTTCTAAGATAACTTAGATTAAGTAACTGGAGAGAATTTTTTTTTAAAGTAAACCAATTAAGAAAGGACTGTTCCTCTAAAGGTTGAAGTGCAACTGAACAGAGCCCTTGTAACTGTTGTTTATTGGAGGGTCAGGAGCACCCAGGCATGGAAGGAAGCCACCATCAGAGCCCACAGCCTGTGCTTCTACCTAACAGCAGGAAATTCCTCTCTCATGCCATGAACAACTTTGAGGCCTAAGTATCAGCTGGTAGAAATAATAATTAAATTTGATGGATTCAATTTTGATTTAAAACCCTGTATTTTATGTCTTTCACATATTTCAGTAGAAGCATAGATCTTATTTTTTCAAGAAACACTTGACTTTTTTGTTGTTAACTGTACTAGATGTATCTCTTCCCCACTAATATCTCTATAATGTAGAATTTAATTTACTTTCCACCATTTTTGTTTTAATTACTGCAAGACTCCCAAGCAATAAACTGAAGCAACATATTGATGGGACAAGCCTTTTAAATGATGAGGCATAATAATTATTAATTACAACTTAAAAGCCCCTAGCAGCACTTTTTTGCTATAAATACTGTCTGACTTCAAAAGCTGGAAAAGACTAGTATTGTGCAACAGTCAATTAATTAGATATACTGCAGATACCTTTGTTGATGAATTTGATTATTAATAGCACAACACTCAGATTGAAATATTGACTCAAGTGTTAGCAACCATATATTTTTTCCAAGGAGAAATATATTAGCATGTATGGGCCACCTAATTTAATTGCAAATTATTTTCTCAACTATTGTGGACTGTGCAGCGTGTCTGGAGTTCACATTATTACACTTATTCAAACAACTGTGCTTGGTGGCAAAACTTTAAATCACCCATAAAGACAAACAATTTCTTTTGCATTTCTTTGGTCTGTTGTTTTCTGTGGAACACGACCGAATTTTATTGTTAGCTTGAATAAGAGAACAGCATTGTAAAATGGCATGTCTGTCACAAGTAAATCAAGACTGTCCTTCTTAAAGATATGAATATGCTTAGCAAGTTTGTTTTAATCCCAGGCATGTTTGGGAACTGGTAATTTCTTTTCAGAAGGTATGTCTCCACAGGTAGGGGAGTTATTTTGTCAGTTCTGTGAAAGAGCTTTTAATTACCTGCATTTAATTGAGTCTTGCACATACACATTGGGAAACAATTTAGGAGGTTTTCTGAGTCTACAGCATAGCTCACACAATAAATCATTCTCTTTTGTGTTTACTTACCTCACTTATTTTCTTCGAGACACGGTTTGGTTTTGTTTTGGGTTTTTGTCTTTCCAAGGAAAATGAAAAGCATAGAGAAATGGTCTTCTGGTACCAGCAGAAGTGGCATGGGCAGTTTAGCAGAACAGGATAACTCAGTTTTCTTCTCAGCTGTGCCAGTTAAACAACAGGAGACTGGACAAACCATGTCACCCTGAGTGTGACATTTGCATCCATATGTGGAGACAGGTATTTTCCATTTCTGTTGCAGTTCTTTTGAGAACTGAAAATTCTCACATAGGAATAAAATACCTTGTGACTGCTTTGTAGAAGACCAAATACCAACTCATACTAAGATAAAATTAAGCATGCATTTTCTAATTTCTCTCTATTTGCAAATTGGATTCACTTTAGCAAGATCCAGTAATTTCTGGTGGTGGTCACAACTTCCTGCAAAGGTAATGGGAAGAGAGACACCTAATTGCTTGAGAAAAAAATCCAAATATTTGAATGGCAGCAGGACCCAGAGGTCCCCTGTAATATCAGTAGAAAACTGCCTCTGTTCTGACATGCTCCTCTCAGGGATAGGATGGGGGAAAGGAGTAGCTCTAGTACTTTTTAGCTAATTAGTATCTTGGTTTGCTCTTTGCTTTACACGAGACCTGGAAGATTTCCTGTGGAAAAGTGAGTCCAAAGAACACACTAAGAAGAAAGTGTTAAGCATACAAAGAACCTGACTGCACTGGCTGCTACTGTGGGCTCCAATATTTTCATAACTGAGAAGAGTGACCCCGCAGTGAGGAAGACTTTTGTTGCGTTGCATTCACGAAGATAAATATCACTCAGAAATACATGTGATGTTGAATGCAAAATGACATGGTGATGTCCATTTCTGCATGCAAAGCCATGCAAAAACACTGACCATACACCCTTGACAGATCCTTCCTCCTGATCCTTAGCTCTTGACCCTATGAAATTTTGATATAAAGATTAAAATAAGCATAAATAACAAATGATGGAAAAACATTCACAAGGCTAATAGAAAGGTGTGGTAGTAACTGTAAAATTAATATCAACCTGCTGAATAACTGTATCTTTAAAATGGCTTTAATTCCTTATGAAAATTTTAAGCCATTCTTCTTGGGAAAAAAAAATCCTATTGAGACAGAGAGAGACTCCTAATCATATTTTGTCTAAGTTCTTCTCCCTAGTCCTAATTAGTTGGAGATATTTGAATTGAAACAATCTCTTTTTCTCCTTCATTCATTTGATCAGCTGCTTATCCCTCACCTGGAGCCATAATCTCTTGTCTGTACCTTCATAATCTTCTGCACTGCTAAAAGGATTAGGTATCCAGGTGAAGCAGGAACAGATGGTCACATAGGAGACAAACACTACTCTGATTTTTCAGATGCCACTTTTCACTCTGGTAATTAGGCAAAAAGAAACCCTAACTATCACCACCTCTTAGAAAGCAAAGAAGGAAACCAGCAAACAAACAGAAGGGGAAAAAAAACCCCAATTCATACCTTAAGACTTAGCTTTTTAAATAACTTTCCGCCAAATTAAAACTGCATGAAACTACAAATGAGTATCATTAAAAGTGAATAAGAAGATTGAATTAAAAAATAAAAGATTATTCTAATGCTTTAACAAAACTGCTGCAATTTTTACAATGCAAATATTTTGCATTCTGAACACAGATGTCACTTTCTGTGGGTTTCCTAAAACACAGATGGAGCTGAACTGGGGATGGGAAGATTACATTTTCCATCTATAGTTTTCACTGGAGAAGACTGAGTCTGCCTCTTTACAAGCCGTGCTCACAGGTTCCTTTCTTTTACAAAGTTATAGTGCATTTCTTGCATCTGACTTGTTTTAAAGCCAGAACATCTATTGAAGTAAAGCACATAAAGTGTAAAACCTAAAGTGTGAAGTGTTGCCATAATCTCCTACCGTGAATGCAAATCATTCTGGTTACTTGTGCTCATTAAAAATGGGTGAGAGAAAATTAGGTAAAATTCAATATGCTTTCCAAAACTGTAAGATCTAAGTCAACCCAACTCACCCCTTTTTAACACACCTGATATTTGAATATTTTCTTTTGTTATTTACCATTTTGCTCTTTTCCAGCATTAAAGTCAAATATAGCCCTTGCTAACACACTATACAAACTGGAAAATCTTCATTAATTACTTTGATTGTCCAAAGTTGTGAGAAAAGAAAAATTATTTTGATATGCATTAAGCTCTTTCATTAAGTCTGGGTATACAATAAGAATTGCAAAAACCAAACAGTGGCAAATGAATATGACTTTTTTTGATTATTCAGTTGTGCTTACACATGGGAATTGGATAGTCTCTCCCAGAAGCCACTGGAGAAGCAAAAAGGAAAGTCAAGCTATTAAAAACCACATGTATATCTTCATACTCCCCTCTTCAGTTAAAGTTACAAGGTGCTCCTACTTAATTATCTACCAATATTGTCCGAGGGCTAACAAAGTGTTGGTTCCTTCCCTCGCAGTTTAACGAGCAATAGATCTGCTTCTCTCCATCACCAGCCTATGGAGATTTGCAGTAAGTAAAGCAAGCAAGCCAAAGCCTATTCCCAACAAGTGAACAATCTCTTTCATCAATTAGAATAGATTTCAGCAAGCCAGCAGATGTAATAGATGGTGTGAGGTTGTAAAGGTTGCTGGAGAGCTGCACAAACTCCAGTCAAATATAGATTGAGTTAACACAGTTCCACGGATCGAACCGGTCCCTTCTGTGCTTGTGCCAACATCACACAGGCAGCACCTAGAGAGCTGTCAAAGGGCTTTAGCTGAGAAGACAGAAATGAACAACCTGAGCCTGGGGAGCTGATATTTGCCTATGCCTACATCTCTTCTGAACAGTTATTTAAAACCTTACCATTTAGCAAAACCCGCTGAAATGTAACAGCCAAACAAATTCAAACTTTACCTGGCAGTCCTCTCTGCTGCCTACAGACAACAACACACAGTCGCTTTCAGGCATGGATATAAACGGAATTGCAGCAATGTATAGGTGGAAACTGATAGCAAAAAATTCAGCCAAAGGTTTAGGCAAGAAGGAAGTCGTGTGCTGACGCTGTGTCGAGAGCTGCTTCTGTTGGTGTTACCCATGTTAGGTACTTCAGCTCAAGGTTAAGCTCATTTCAAAACAAAAATGCAACACAGTAAGTTGAACTGAAGTGTGAAAAGAATGCAAAAGGGTGCTTACTGGGGGATTATTTCCTTTTTTTCTTCCCCCTGTGAAAACACTACCAGTTTTCCCGGACATGCATCACTGCATGGAAGTTTACAGGAAAAGTTACCCTTCTTAAGCTATTTGCTGTGATCTGAAAAACCCCTCTCAGCTCCAGCTGTAGTCAGAGGCACAGGAACAGCTGTGAATTAGGGTCTGCCACACAGGCAGCCACAGTGCTGGGCTCATTCCCCTGAGCAGCCTCAGGCCATCGACCTTCCAGAGTAGGCTGCAGAGCTCATCTCTTCCCTTGCATCATGGAAATGGAAAAATGACTTAAAAAGCAAGAGCCGAGACTGAAAAGGCTGTCATATGGAACAGGCTGATTTTTATTCCTCTTTCACGTTTGTATTCATTACTTTAATCACAGCATATACTAGAAAAGCCTGGAATCTAGGACAGGTGCTTTAAATGCCACATATAAACTCCAATCCACTAAATATCTTAGAAAATTGGAACATCAGCAGCGATTTCTCAGGAACTAATTAACAAGGAGACACACACCAAAAAAAAAAAA
>VYXB01008616.1:56748-115318 GCA_013397135.1 Pachyramphus minor
AAAAAAAAAAAAAAAAAAAATCACTGAAAATGTTCTATTTGGCCAAGAATTGACTAGAAAGGAAAGTGTGGAGAAGAAAGTAGGTGTAAGTGAATAGGCAACATTTGAAGGCTACGAGCACCCAAGGAGAAGGAAAACTTATGCTTTCTCAGACAGCCTTAAATAAAAATAAAAGCAACACAAATTTAGAGTTCATTATTAAATTGCAATTTAAAAAGTCACTCTTATTTTGAGTAGGAAAGCTTTAAAAATATTTTTATTTAAACACCAAAGAGTTAAGGTATTGTTACGGAAAAAAGAACTTAAGTAGCGCTTTATATTAAACATTAATTGTTCAAAACCAAATTCACCATCTATGCTACTCAACCAGGAAAATGTTAAAGGATATGTCATATATGTGACAAAAGTGCTGTTGCCCAAGCCACTTGTAAGTTGCTGAGAATAAGGATCGTCTACAGGTTGAACACATCTTTACATTTTTTAAGTACATATAAAATTCTCTTAATGCTAACTTACAATATTTAACAGCCATATAATGTTCACAAACATAGCAAACAGAACAGGTAGTCCTTAACAAAAGTTTAATAACTTATTAGTTTGAATATAACAGTGAAAAAAAATTAGAATACACTAATGAAAAATTAAACTATAGCATGACAATTTGACTTTGATATTCAACACCTGCACAAGATAAATTTACTGAAAACTATCAGATTTATGTTTTTAGAGAGTGGATATTTGGTATTATCCTGGTTGTTGAACATCAAGTAATCTTTCTTAGTAAAGAAGAAAGAAACAGCGTTCTTATTGAATCTCAATTGATTTGTGCTATGTTGCTGCAAACACAAGAGATTAGTAAAGAGGAAAATGCTTATTTTATATATATCAGGATAAAATGTGATCCATCATCCATGAAAGCATACACTGTGTATCTCAGCTAAAACTCTTCTTGCAGCTGTCTGGTCTAGACTATCACCTGGACAGTCTCGGCAGGTTTGGTGCCTCAGCAGGTTTTCTGGTGCCTATTAAGTGCAGTTTGGGAATTTCCTGGCTTTGTTTTGGTGCACAGTCAGGGAAACTTGACTCAGACACAGGTGGAAACAGAGAAATGTGTATGCACAAGACTGCATGAGGGGGGAATAGGGTGGCTGAAAACGATGTAAGAACAACCAAGACAGGCACTGGGGAAAGTAGCAGGAATTCTTCAGGGTACGGAGTTACAATCTTTCCCCTTTCAAGAACTCCAGAGGATCTGCCAAAATTTATTTAACCCTGTCCTCAGGTGTTTTTTGTTTGTTTATTTTTTTAATTTTTACAAACAATACAATAGAACATTTTTACCTTTAACTTAGATAAGTTCAATATCTGACTTGTCACTAGTTCGGAAAGAATCCTCCTTTCTCTTTTCTGATTAATTCACAGTCATAAGTGCAGTCCAGAGTTTCATCAGAATTTTTGTAGCCTGGGTTAAGCCATTTTGTCTTCAGCTTCTACCATTTTCCATCAGCATTTATCATGCTGGAGTATTTTGAATGTCCATGTGTTCCAGGTATAAGCTCATGGGGAAGGTATCATGATCTCAACTGAAGCACTTGCCTTTCAAAACACAGGCCTGGGTTCAGTTCAGAGGCTCAGTACCAGTGAAATTTTAATATTTCCAATTTATCTTTTTTTTTTCCTTTCCTTTACCTTTGCTTTTTTCTCTTTACTCGAATCGCTCTGTATTTGCTGGAAGCTGCATGTTAGGTCCTTAAAATCATTGCAGCTGTGAAAGTAATATCTTGACTCCACACTAAATAATATAAGTGCCCTACAAGGACTGTTAATTCTGACCAGCTGAGTTTATTCTGAGAGCACACCAGCAGGCTGTAAATGAGATAAAAACATGCACTGAGAACGCCTTGGTGAGATGTAATAGCATTGATAAGTCTGCACAGACTAATATTTTATTGAGGATTCCAGAAGGTACACTGGTAAGATTTGATGAAAGAATTAAACAGCTGAGGGGAAAACAAAGAAATGCACTGGGAATTGTGCCAGAAAAGAGAGGCTGAAATAGCCAAAAACCTTACTGTCAGCAACAGAACCTTGAGCCTGTAAATAGGAACTCAAGGGAAAGACCTACCAGCAATAGTTCATATCTACTCTAGATGGAGTAGGTGAACTGAATAATCCATTTCCAGCTTTTTAAATCAAGGCACTGGAAAGCTGAATTTCTAGTTTATTATGTGGAGGTTATATCGCTTGTTAGCTCAAGTGTTTAAGCGTTTTTTATTTTTAGTTCAAAAATGTTAACTTTTGTAGTTCATCAATCTAACCATCTCAGAGCTGTTACTGGAGCTAGAAAACCTCAGAAGAGAAAAAAATTAAAAACAAATTAATGTGGGAAGATAAATCAAGTAGTGAAGTCAAGAGTAAATTATCAAAAGATCTTTTATCGAATATGAATAATTTTTTCTACTTCAAGTGTAACCCATTAATTTTATTCCCCCACTCCATCCTTTAGCATGATTGTACTTCCAGCAGCATAATATAAAAATAGGCTTATTAAGATATGAAATGTGTTTAACTCTCATCATAAGCACCACAGTCCTTCAAAATTTAATTTAAAAATATATATAAATCTGGAGAGCATAAAAGCATTTGCACTTGACAATAATTAAGGGGGAAAAAGCATTTATAATTCACAAACGATAAGAAAAAGGGAGCCAGAAAATAAATGGCATGGTTTGGATTTGGCAACCACTAACAGTACTGTGACTGCTTTCATTGACCTTAAATGAGCTTTTGCAGCATTCCCTACAGAGTAATTCCAGTGGTTTTTTTTTTTCCCAGAAGACAAGATGTAGGAAGTCCAGTGAGATTTAATGTAAGTCAGATTTCTTGCATATCTGTATCTCAATTCTATATGATACTGAGCTCTCCAGCTCTCCACTTCTGAATTAAAAAGACAAAAAAACGAGAACCATACAACACAATTCAGCTTTAAGGATTTTGTCTCAGTGGCACCTCTTATGCTCAAATGCTTTAGCATTTGCTTAACTAAGAGGTGCCACTGAGACAAAATTGCTGTCTAGACTGGTCAAAGAGTTGTGGGGCAGAGCTGCCCCTCACATGTGAATCATTTTTCAGTGGTTTTACCACACTTCATCATCTGATTCATTCCCTTCTGCATGATCCTGTGCATCCTTCTCCCCATTCCTCTCATGGAGTAATTACCAGGTGAGAAAGCACAAGAGGGTTCCTTGGGCCAAGACTCCACGGTGCTAAAGGGAACACCCAAGGCACTGCCAACCTTGAAAGCAAGAACGTG
Source organism: Pachyramphus minor (assembly GCA_013397135.1). Taxonomy (NCBI): domain Eukaryota; kingdom Metazoa; phylum Chordata; class Aves; order Passeriformes; family Tyrannidae; genus Pachyramphus; species Pachyramphus minor. The sequence goes on from VYXB01008616.1 coordinate 60,062, forward strand.
GGCACAAAGATACTACAACCCAACTCCACCACAGCAAACTCAGAGTCAGGGAATTCAGCTGCAGTGGTTATAAATCATTATGAGATAACTGGCACAATGCTTTCAGGGACTTCTGGGGACAGAACTTGTTGAGAGAGCTTGCAATACAATAAGGTAAATCACAGCACAGTTCTTATTATTTGACTTATATATACATCTCAGGAACTGTAGGAACCCAAATTCTGTTTCATGATTCATATGCATTCTGATTAAGTAGGCAGAATTTTAATGCTAATTGACAATATTAAAACACTCCTGCAAATTTAGTATACTCAGCCTTGAATCCTACCTTTTCCTTCATGTCATTCTGATCCTAAAGGTACCAGTCCTGGTAATTGCATCTCTGTATTACAAAGACAAAGCCACAGCTTTAAGGAGGAAATATAATAATTCCCACCAATTTAAAATTTGTGACCCCAGAACTTTCCTGACAGATTCCATTCACTGGCTTGAGGGAAGTTAGTTCAGTGAAAGACTCAAAGAATTAAGTACTGAACAAACAAACAGCTTTGAAACTTCTTAAGCAAGAGCATTCAGGATTACACAGACTCCATGGCTGCTTTAGCAAGTTGTCAGGACAACAGTTTCATTTAATATTTAAGTAAATGTACTTAATGGGAAAGAAATACACAGGCATGTGGTATTTGCCTGGCTGTGTATTTTCCTTAACGAGTGAAGAGCCTATTAAAAAAGGCTCATTAGCAGAATTCCATGAGAGAAAGATCAGACTTTTTATCCTGTTCCTGAGAAAAACCCCAACTTTGTAAATGATCAGTCTCATGACACGTTAAGAAAATTTTCATTATTTATTTGTTACACAGAAATTTCTGGGAATTTCTTAAGTAAACCAAAACTTCTCTGTTAAGTTCATTCAGGTACACAAACAAAAGCTGCTCCTGACCCTGAAAAGGATGAAATCTGAGAAGTATTAATTCAATCTTGCACTCAAAGAGAAGAATTAGAGATACATATTTGTGTGCACATACATACAGCATACATACATTCATGTATGTGGGTTCTCATGACATTAACACCAAGACCTCTAAAAATGGTGATTGAACACAAAGGAAGGGTTTCAAGCATTACAGAACATCGTATTTCATCTTGGTAGCAAAAGAAAAAAGTCTGTTAATATGATTCTTAAATATTTGTACCTTATCAGTGTGCTGAAAAAAAACCCCAATAAACTAAGTTATTCACCCCAAAAGACACTGAGATTAGATGGAGAAACCCATTTTAGTTATTGCTGGATTCTTGTGGGAACTGAAGGATAAGTTTTCCTGGAGGACTGAAATACTTTAACAATTTTGCTTAGCCGTCTTAAAAATTTTTCAAGATGATTTTTTTTAGCTTTAAAGGAAGTTAAACTGCATTTATAAATAATTTTTGCTTTCTGTGATATCAATTGAATACATAAACAGGGATTAGTGTATAAGCAACAAATCTATTTGAAGTTAGCATTTCTTAACTTCTATGCTGTAATCTATACTCAGCAAGGCCAGAAGCTGACACCATATTGGACAATTTTGTGCCTGGAATTCCTTACAACAGCCACAAACATGAATTACTGAACAGCTGTTATTCAGCCAGGGTCCCTCTGTAAGCATCATATTCATTGGACCACTGTAACTACCATAGTACTGATGCCTCTGTGAGGTTTTCCAATGAAAAATAAAACTAACGTTTCCCCCTGCAGGTCCTTCCATAATCTTGATTTTATTACCTGGCACAGAGCTACAACCCAAAAAAAACCCACAAAAACCCAGAACATTGTGTTTCACCTTGGTAGCAAAAGAAAAAAGTCTGTTAATATGATTCTTAAATATTTGTCATATTTTTAAATATCAAACACATCCTTTGAACAGGATATTTACTTATATATACATCAGCTTCCCTGGAGTTCCTATCTAAGGTCAGAAAAGTGAAGGCAGAACACTTGGAGTGTTCTGGAACACTATGGAAATACTCAGCACCCCTGTGCTATGACCTGTCTGTGCTGCCTTCGGCTGGGACAGTGGAAAGATCATCCATGGCACAGCCTTGGCAACCTCCATGTGCTGGGATGCAATTTTCCTCCAAGGCACTTAAAACTGGCACAAGAAGGCATACATTCCTTTTTCTCACCCATCCCTTGTCAGCAGGTGTGAGGGAGGGTGTTCATTTTCCCTGTGGCTCCAAGACAGTTCTCCCATGTGTCTCCTGGGATAATGCCCTGCTGCCACCTGATGCCTGGGCAATGCATGCCTCCAGTGACCAAGGGCAGTACTTGGAGGTCTCGTTTCCCTACTCCAGAAATAAAATTTTGCCATTTATAACTTTTTAATCCTGCCATGTACCTTTATTGTACAACATGACACCCTCCTCTACTACTGCATTTGCTGCAGAATGCAGCATAATAATTTGTCACTAATGCCCAGTGACAAAATGCAGCAGAAAATAAGCAAAATAAAATATGTGAAGGGCACCAAGGGCAGTATTCATCTCATCCAGCTCACAGATGAGCTTTTTTCCCTACCACAATTAAATAAAGAAGAATTTAGTAATGATATGGTGCAAGGTCTGAAAGCAGTGACTCCTCATCTGAGCAAAGTACTGCAGTGAATATCCTGAAATATATCCTTTATGTGACAGATCCTTATCTGTCAACTGGGCCTATATCACTTTTACTTCTACCGAGCTTTTGTTGAAGGTGCAATTCATCCCCCAAAATCCCTTATATGAACATAATCTTGGAGAGGTTTGGGTTGAAAGGGACCTTAAAGATCATCCAGTTCTAACCCCCCTGCCATGGGCAGCAACACCTTCCTCTACACCAGGTTGCTCAGAGCCCCATCCAGTCAGGCCTTGAAAACTTCCAGGGATGGGGCATCCACAGCTTCTCTGGGCAACCTGTTCCAGTGCCTCACCACCCTCACAGCAAAGAACTTTTCTCTAATCTCCAGTACAAACCTCCTCTCTCCCAGTTTGAAGCCATTCCCCCTTGCCCTGTCTCTATATGCCTGCCTTTGTAAAAAGTCCATCTCCATCTTCCTTGTCGATCCCTTCAGGTATTGTTTGTGGCACAAGGATGCACCAAACCCAGTGAAACTGAGAACCAATTCCTGACTTTGAACTTATGGTCAGTTCCAATGGGAATGGAAACCCTCAGGTGCAGCAGACTGGAAATGAAACAGGGGACTTAACTGTTTTAACTGAATTAAGTGTTTTACTGTGTGCTGCTAAATAAATTAAAAACCACCTCACATAAAAACTGCAACTTAAAACTTGTTAAGTTTTAAAAATCTTCTGGCACATGAAGACAAATTAGTCTCAGCTAAAAAAACCGTCCCAAACCAAATTACAGCTGCCATCCAAATATCCTGTTGGTAATGATTTTGTTCACTGAAATATTACATATACTACTTCAATTTATAAATCTGCATTTCAGATGAAAAAGTGCAAAGTAAGGTCTAGGAAATTAGATATTAAAGATTTTGCTACTGCCTGCAGTTTCTGTTGCATTAGACAAAGACATTATTTGCCTTAGCAGGCAGAAAAACAATGACTAAAAGCTGTTATTACCCCATAACAGCTACATTAAGATAACTGTAAAAATAATTGTAGATTCACAACATCAGTTCTGTGTAAACATTTCCAGACACATTTCTATATCCTTAATTTGCTTTGCAGTGTTACATAAAGAACAGGGCTTAAACAAAGGAATATGGATTGACAAATTTAGAAATTAGGCTATTATGCTACTTCTGTGTTAGCAAATATTTTAGGACCAGATCCAAGTGGCTACTGGTCCTCACACTTCTCTTACATGTGTTTTGGGCAGTATATTGTGGATTAGAGGCAGTTTTATCTCCTGTGTTGAAGATTCCTGACAGGAAGATTTATTGGATGCACATGGGAAGTCCTTGTAGTGGACAGAGGCCATGCATGGTAGTATTGGGGGTCTAAGCAAAACACACCAGGGAACATTCAGAGTGCTTTTGGAGAAGAGGTTTATCTCCACATCTAAAGAATCTACATTTTTTTGTCCCCATACCCCTCTTGGAAACTGAGTTAGCACATGGTAAGTGGAGGCCATCAGAGGACTCATTTCAAAAGCACATATTTACCTCCCTGATCTGGACAGACTTGGAGAGCTACCAAACAATTTGCAGCACATTTATCTTTCTGAACTCTACTACTACTTTTCTCTTATCACTTTAAGAGGTTCAGGCCTTTTAGGTAACACTTCTAGAAAAATGTCATGTAGTATTATTACACATCACTTGGTTAATTAAACGGTATAATTTGCAGAAATATTGTGCAACAGTAGGTTACTGTTGCTAATGATGCAAATCAGATGCAAAAAGAAACAGAAGTGGGCACAAAATACAGCAGATTCTGTATTTAAAGAAATAAGGCCCAATTACTCATGTTTCTGTGAGATATATCAATAGGAGATTTAAAAGAGAAACTTATCAGAGATATCTACATATTTAGTCTCTTCCTGTTCCACACAGATTCCTCTATCGTGGGCCCTTCATCCCCCAAAAAACCTGGCTTCGCCAGAAGCTGGATTATCACATAGATACCTGCTGCTGGCTGCTTGTGTCTTCTCACAGCAGCAGTCACTGTGAAAGAGGAGACAAGCACATGATCAGTTCTAGTAAGGATTGGAAGAGAGTTAAGAAACAGTAAACTCTGTGTGTGTGTGTTGTGTGCTTGAGGTTTCGTATCCTTGTCTGCCTTGGTCTTCTGTCATGTGAATTCTCAACACTGTACTTCTAATCCCTGAGGCATATGCAATACCTACATACTGGTATGGATATGACCAAGCCCCATGAAAGAGATGGGAAGAGGGTGGATTTGATTGTACCAATCCAGCATGTTGCAGCAGGGATTCACATGAAGTCTGACTCATACTCTGGGCACCAGAGCAACCTCAGCAGGTGATGTGTCATCACAAGGCCTTCACATCTGTAGAGATCGCTTTGCTTCCCCCGGTGCAACAGGCTGTACCTGGTGAGTTTTGGAGCGATTCTCTCAAATTCTGGGCAAGTCATCTGCCACATATTAGCTTTTCAGAGTAAACATGTGTGGGGCACAAAGGAAACTCACTTGCTCATACTTACAGTTTTCCCTCATGGGAAGAATTCCCAAATCATAACACACAATCATTGCTCAGCAGATAACATGAAGGAATAAATTTAGGAAGCTGAAGATGGTTCCTTTGCACATCCCTGATTGCAGCTTACATTGGTGCTGTTATAGTAATTGCTGTGAAAGAAACAGCTGAAACACTACTAACTGAACCTGAAAGGTCAGGGACAGCCCTGGCAAGGGGGCCCCAGACCAGGGTGGCACATCCTGTAAAATCCAGGGAAGTTAGAAGTTAGAAGCTGGGCCTCTCATGACCAAAGGATAAAGCAGAACATTGGCCAACACATTTATTTGTGCTGCAGTCCCCTTTGTCTCCAAGCACCTGAGAGATTTGGCCTTAATAAATCAGCTGATGTGCCAAACCCCTGGCAAATACCTGCACATCAACATCCTCACCCTGCTGGGAGGGAGACAGAGAAATAGGACACCAGGGCTGCTCAGAAGATCCGCATGGCTTGGAGCAGTAGACAGTAAATAGCTAGAGGAATATAGGGCTCACCATGGCATAGTCCTGCGAGGAGGCAGGATTCTGTAGGGAGCAAAAGCACACCAGACACCTGCTAACATCATCCAAAAAGCCAGGGAGATTCACAAGCTCTGTTCAGAAAAAATTAAAAGCAGACAAGACAGATTGAAAGCTATGCCTGGCAAAGCATGGGTTGAAAGCCACCAAGGCTGTTAACACTAAAGGTCAGTGTATTTCATTAGTCACAGGAATGCCTACCTGTGAGTCACCGCCAGTGAAAAACCAGCAATTATCTTTCATGTTTAAACAACCTTGTGCAGTTTGTTACCTAACAAGGTGTGTATCACCACTCAAGTTTAAATGGGACTACTACAATCAACGACTATAATAAGCAGCAGTGCAAGGCAAGAAATTCCTGATGAGAACTTCTATAGCAGATGCACAACTCCAGGATATTTGCTCCCTTCATGTTTTGTACGAGCTCTACTCAGTGAAGCAAACCATGTTCAACTTGTTTTAAAATACCTAATCAACCCACTCAATGATTTTTGAAAGAGCAGTTCATTGCCATGAAGGACATGTGTCCACTGTGTTAATCCATGAATATGAGGTATTGCACTGCACTTGTCTGATAAGTTTGAGGAACAGGGGCTGCTAGATCCAGAAGGCTATTGACAAATAGAAGGAAGAATTATTTCTGTTTAATAGTCAGCTTTTACACAGCACAACTAGAACAAACATATATATTGGATGCAGCAATGTAGTCATCCCCACTGATAAGCTGCAGGAAGACTGAGATGTCTCAATTGTAGAGTCCATTTTCCTGCAAGAGCTACATAACTCACAGCTTATGCCACTAAAGAGAGTTATATTTCCACAAAATCACTTTTTCAGTCCAGTTCATCACATGGCATCACCAGCATTTGTGCAAGGACCACCACCAGGACAGCTTGACAAACCGGGGAAAGAAGATGCTGAGGCAGCAGCCTGGTCAAACACTGCCTGCCAAGCCTACCCAACAAGCACCAGGACGAAGTTACATAGCTGATTTGACTTGTAGAAGCCCAAGGAGGCCTGTGGAAAGCCAACCCAACAGCCCCACCACTTTACACACTTATTGAAAACTAAGTTACTTATTTTCAGAAGAAGGAATTCACTCACACAATGAATTTAATGAAAGCCCCTCCATGCAGCCACTTTCCCTAACAGCTGTGAGTGCCCATGTTTTGTATACTGTGTAAGCATTGATGTTGCTTAGTATTCTTATTTTTATAGAACTGTTCTGGAAGGGTTTTTGACAAATATCATTCTAGGAAAATGCTCACTTGCAATAATCCAATAGTTTTCATGAAAAAATATCACATTGGAAATAATGGAATATTTTTTGCCTTGGGAAAGCATATTTTGGCACAAAAAGCTATTCTCTATGACATACAGTCCATCTGCTTCATTTCATGAAGTGAACAACACTAGGTCCTTCAGATAAACAAATGTGGATAGAAAAATATGTTTCATTTTCAAAATATGTTTACATAACTGGCTTTCTCATGCTAGTCTACAGACATGATGTTTTTGGTGCTGACAGGGTTAGCTGTTTTCTGATAAAAGCTTGCCATAGTCAAAGACTTTAAATGATTAGTGGAATTGCAAAGGCAGGAATTTAAATGGCATTTAACAAAAGCAATACACATCTTCAGCCTCCCCTCTTACCCCAGCTTATGACTGACAACTGTGACTGCCTCAGACATTCGAGTATGAATTTGTTCATACTTGAATTTGTACATAACCTTCTTACACAGGGTTCAGAAGACAGAAAGACTCGAAGTGCTGCATTTGGTCTAATACAACTGTTATGAACAAAGAAAAAAACCCAACAAACAGAATAGCAGTCAATACCTGAAAGGGGGTTTGTGCAAAAGTAACAGTTAAAATTCCATATATTCCAGAGATCAGGTTTTGATTAAAGTTAATTTTCTGCATCTTTACTGTACCAGAGGGTAGTCTTTTGATAGAAGCTTCTCCTCTTCTCCTCTTTTAATAGTGAATGAACTTTTATGAAGGATTTTACAGTAGAAAGTGCTTCTATGTTGAAGTAGAAAAGTATTTTTATACTTTTCTACAGGGATAATCATGTGCAAATGAACAGGTCTGAGAATTTTTAGCATGAAATAGACTGAATACATAGACTTCGTCTGTTCCTTCACACAGGTGATACTTTCACAGCAGGAAAATTAACCTACTCCATTTATCCTACTCCACAACACAAGACACACACTCAATATTTTGCGAAAGGCAACTGAGGAAGGTTGGGATTTATCCCCTATCTTTTTCCTTCAAATGACTTTCAAATTACTTCAGGTGATTTCACCAACTTTCATCTTGCCAGCCAAGTTCCTTCTGAATGAACAGCTCACTCAATTTTTGCTGGAGGTAGTGGGTTGATCCCAGTAAACAAATAAAACACCCTCACAAGCTGCTTTCCCACTCCTCTCTCCTCCAGGTCGGGGAAGAAACAGAAGGAAGGTAAGAAGACTCATGGATGAAGATAATTCTTTAACAGGGAGAGCAAAAGGTGCATGTGCAAGCAAACCAAAATACAAATTCATTCATGACTTCCCAAGATGTCCAGCCACTTCCTGGAGAGAGGGGTCAGAGCAGGAAAGCCTTCACATATGTAAGCACCATTCAGCAACAGCCAAAATGCTGGTGTTTTATCAACACTGTTTTAGGCACAAACCTACACCACCAGGCCCAGTACCCCAGGACAGCTGCTTGCCCTCCAGTCCCTCTGTGCTGGATTTGGCTGGGGTAGAGATCATTTTCGTCAAAGTGGTTGGTAAGGGGTTGAGTTCTAGATCTGTACCGAACACAGGGTTGATAATACAGAGATGTTTTTGTTATTGCAGAGCAGGGATTATGCAGAGCCAAGGGCTTTCCTGCTTTTCTAACTGCCAGGCTGGTGAGGAGGCTGGAGGTACGTGGGGAACTGGGAGAAGACACAGATGGGACAGGTGACCCCAACTGACCAAAGGGATATTCCAGACTCTGTGACATCACACTCAGTAAATAGAGTGGAGGGAAGAAGGAGGAAGAGGGGGACATTTGGAGTCACTTTGCTTGTCTTCCCAAGCCACTGCTACACGTGACAGGGCCCTGCTTTCCTGGAGGTGGCTGAGCTCCTGCCTTTCCCTATTTAACCGTCTGTGTCTCACTTTTACCCTGAGCTGATTCTCTGCCCTCAATCCCGCTGGAGGGGGAGGGAGTGTCTGCATGGGGTGTGGCTGCTGCCTGGGGTTAAACACCCTCTCCAGAAGAGAACAGAAAACAGATCAGAGTTGGTTTCTTTTTTATGAAAGACTAAGACTGCTACTGGAAAGTAGCAGAACAAAAAAATTACCACAGGGAATACGCTACAACATTACAGCATTTGCATCTCAGTGTTTGCAGTTCAGTGTTGGCAGACCTTGCAGACAGACTTTCTTCCTAAGAAAAGAAAACTGTATCTATTTTGTCATACACCTCATACCATTAGCAGAGGTTGAATATCCAATGCATGAAATTCACATCATTCTGTGACAGACTGCCCTTGTTCTATACATTAAAATTATGATCTGCAAGGCACAGTCAGAAGAAACAAGCAAGTTTAGAGAGAGTTCCCTCTTAGCCTTTAACAAGGCTGAAGATTATCTTGGAGTCAAATGGCATGGGTGATTAGTGCTGCATCAATCTCCTAATATTGAGAAAGTACTGTGTTTGTCTTACCTTTATAAGACAGTTTTCAGGTCTAGTTCAATTAAACGCTTAGATCTTTTTTCAGTGTTCAGAACAGCTTTGTAAATATGCAAAAAACATCAGCTAAGCTGAGACTTACTACTTCAATACATACAAGTTCTTATGCTTTCTCCTCATTTATTTTAGGGTTTATTTTACCATGACTATCCAACACCTATTTACATTTACAGGGTACATATTGTACTCACAGGCATGAAAAATACAATTTGTCTGATCTAAATGAGTCATCATTAGCTTTTGTTTCTACCTTTCTATAAGCACGATATTTTTAACGTATTCAACTGGAGTTATTTTTACTCAACAACTTCTGTAATTGTTTTTAATAAGAGCAGTCATATGTCAGACCATCACTATTACTCAAGCTTATTTTCAGATAAATCAAAAATGGAAAAGCCTACATAAAGGAAATATTGCATGAAGAAGAAAACACTATATTTTTTTTTTCTCTCTATATAAGAGCAAACATGACCAAAACTTTTGGATTTCCTCTCTTACCCCACCCCCCAATGCTCATGCGGCTTTCAGAAAGATGCTGCTTTTCTGCTCAAGGATTTAAAACCAACCCTACCTAATCTGGAAATTTAAGCAGGACTAAACAATAAGTTTGGCAAAAAAGACAGCGCTCCATCACAGCAAAAAACCCCCACACCCTCAACCCCTTCAAGAGACTTGCACCATATACTATGAGGTGTGAACACACACACGTGCAGAGTCTTCCTTGGCAAAAAACTCCTAATTAATTGTTACAAAGATGACACTTATAGGCTGATTTTTATGAAACTCAGATCCTTGCTAAAGTGATGTATAAAAATATGTAAAATACTGCTTCATCTCTGTAGCAGTACTTCAACGATGACGACATTGGAAACATCAGTCAAAGATAAAACTCGTAAATGCTGAATACCTAAATTCCTCAGAAAGGGATTAATTTATGAAACAGAAGACAGACAAATCATACACCTTAACACATCCTGAACAGAATATCCACATTTATTTAAGTTAAAGGAAACAATTCCTGCTGTTCCTTCAGTTAACCCTCCCCCTTCACTACTAATGAATTACTTTTTAAGCTCTGAGAGGAAGTTCTTCCTTTAACCATTACTGAGCCATTAAGAACTTGGAGTCATGAAAAAAAAAAAAAAGGCGGAAAATAAAACTATTTCACGATGCTTAAAACATCATTTGAAAGCAGAACTGTGACTGACAGATTAACAGAAAAATATCCCCTTGCATTATCTCCTTACCCAGTCCAGTATTTACTGTTCACACAGCTAGTCCCCTTTTGGCAGAGTACCAGCTATACCACATTTCTGTCTTTCAGAGCACATAGTTAACAAACTTTTCACTAAATTTAATATAAAAAGCGAGAAAAATTTCCTAGGGAAAAAAACCCAGAAAGCTCAAACAGTTTTTTTCCATTAAAATCTGTTTTCCAGAAGTACTCACCAAGCTGAAATAACCACTTCATTCTTCATCTTCAAAATAAACCTCAGGATAGTAAGGCTTGAATTGTGGGAGGAGAAGAAAACAGCAGGGAAATCAAAACTTATTGCTCACAGAATACACCAGTCCAGTGGATGCCTGCCTGTTATCTCAATAACCACCCGGTTCAGAGAATAACTTGAATTATTAAGTACAAAGAACCATTCAGCACACACAATGCAAGACAGAAGGAAGGTCAGCCTGAGTCTTTGGATAAACTGACAGGTGGAGACAAACCTGAGTTCTCATTGAGCGTGAGAGAGACCGCGGAGCAGCAACTTCGTGTGACAGAGCTACCAAGTATTACCAGTACTCTTACAGGTGACAGGGAAGTATACATTTCTAAATGTTGAAATATAAATCCTTACCAGTCCTTTAAACTAAGAGGCCTTAACTCTAAAGAGGATTCTTTCATTTTATCTAAATATCCATGGAGAGGCAGCCATGGTGACAGGCAGCTACAAACCTCAGTGCATGATGGCAAGGAGGAAACCTTGGTTGCAATCTCAGTCTCACCAAATACAAGGTGAAAGCTAAATTTCTCTTCATAATCCACCCAAATTCAAAGAGCAGGAGCAAGAAATTGGCTTTCCATGGGGATTACAAGGAAAAATTTTCCAGTCTTGCAAGACAGGCAGGACACTCACCACTGAAATGTAGAGATGGATTCCAAAAAAGCACTAATTATTATGTTTCCTGTATTTACATGTTCACCTTATGCATTTTGTAGTTTGCTTTTATTAACCTATCCCTATACCAAATAAAATGTGCATAGGACAAATATTCTACCAGGTTCAGAACATTTATACCCAAGATAAGTTCCTGATTTCAAGACAGAGTAAAATCTAACCTGTCTTCCAGTGTTAAGACTACAGTACAATTGTTTTACAATACAAGCAATGAAGCCATATATGAATTTATTTTCTCCTCCTCAGAGTTTATTTTGCATGTAATTTTACAGTTTATACTTCATGTCATACATTTATTCCTTCTCTTGAAAAAAGGTTTGACACAGACGCTTGCCTTGCATTACATTTTGAAACCTGGAACTGGTGCCAGTAAAAAAACAAACCACCCTATAAAACATATTAGATCAATACAATGTAAATATAACATGTATTAGAAGTTGCTCATTATTTCACTACAAGGAAAACAATCTGGGAAAAAAACCAAAAGATAATCAGTTCCAGTTGCTAAAACAGTTCTGTATATTTTATTTAAAGTCATAGCGTAACAGGAATGCTTTTATTAGCCCACAACCAAACAATGATCAAACTGCTGTAGAGGAAAATGAAGCATGATCCAATAATACTCAACTGCAATATAAGATTCTCTGTCACACAGAACATATCAGACTGGGGATGTTCACAAAGTCCTTTCAGTGTGAACTCTGCAAAAGACTGCTTTCCATCACGCTGCATTATTCCATCCCTTATTTTGCTTAAGAAGTAAGCCACAAGTAAGCATCCCAAGAACTGTGAATAGATTTTCAGTGTTGGCACAACTATTCAGTAGTTTACACAATGGTTCACAAAGGAAACTGGGTAAAATTATGACTTGGAAATGGTCACGGACATCTTCTTCTTTGGCTATTTTAAAAGTTAGAAAATTCAGATTTGTACAAAAGACATTCATTTCAGAACCAATTCAGATTTTTAAATTAATGGAACAAAATAAAGCATGTCTCGTTAATTTGGTATTAATTTTCCAGAATACTCTGCAATACATTTTCAAATATACAAAATCTTACTCTTTACAAAAAAATTGTAGCTCATGAAGGAACTCACTTGAATTATCTTAGCAGCACTCCAATAATTAACTATCTTAATTTTAATCAAAAAAAACACCTTAGTTTGATCACTGTATTTTGAGACTGCTTCTTCATGAGAAGCAATGTTTCAAAAGTCATAAAAGTGCAAGAACATCATCATGTTCCAAGCTGAAAGGCAGCTTCTGGAAGTAGTGAAATCAGTGTTGCAAGGTCCTGATGCTAGTGAAATAAATCCAGTGGGAAGAACTACACTCTAAGTACATCTTCCAGTGTGGTATCATTGTAGTAAGCACAAAACACACTTCTCACTGAACATTTTAGTGATCTAAATGAAATAGTTGTGTCATTTTTGTCCAGCTGTAGCAAGTGAGATGCACAAACTAAGTGATTTGGGTGAGAGTAAATAAGCAATACACAAGAGCATCAGCCAGGTCACCATCAGTCAATTGGCGTGCTCTTTTTGCTGTTCAGCATATTTGTGCATTTTTAATTAAATAAAAAAATGGCAAAGTACAATACTCTCAGAGGACCTTCTCATCCATTTGGATAAACATTTCTAATTCCATGCTGGACTTCATTGAAGAAGAGGAGCCTCAAATTAGGTCCCACAAACCATTAAGGCTGCCTTTTAGCCAAAAACTTCTGTTATATTTAAGCAAACTACTTACTTTTAGTAAGAAGCATTCATATATAATGAACATTTGAAGTCACTATCAAAATGAGGATTACAAGAAATTACAAACTTTGGAGCAGGATCACTCTTATTATTCCTGATAAAATTCTGTAAACAACAGTTTAATCGAGAATACCTGCTGCTTTGCAACACCATAAGTGTAATTTTGTACTACTAGAACTACAAACCCAACATTTTCCTTTCTGCCTCTTCGTAGAGTTTCCTCAAAAGAGGGTCTAGCAAGTCAAGAGCTCTGCAATTATATGCGAATATTAATCTTACATTTTAAACACCTAATATTACTATACTCAGTTTCAGAAAGCCTCCTTAGAGCAAGTTTTGTTATACTTAGAACTAGTACAGTGATTCAGCACTTCTATGACTTGCTTCTTCAGTGGTAGTTACAGAGAACTTCATTTTGGGGCATCCATATTCTGAAGCACAAGAGCCACTCTGCTTGGAATGTACACCTAGTGAAAACATGACAAGAACAAGAATGGCTGAAAAGAAAGCATAAACCTTACAGGAGACATCTTCTAAGTAGCAGTGTGCTAAAAAAACAACAAACTCTTAAAAATATGCCATTTGTGCAGTGTTGTGGGCCATCACATTTGAAGAATGACTGCTTAGTCCCCCAGCATTTGAATTACACAAGATAACCTAAAAATTTTAAAGACAGCTTGATTGCAACCTCTTTTTTTTTTTTTTTAATGCATATATTTTACCTTGATCTATTTTAGGTGGCCACCAGTAGAGGGCCTCATTGACTTACAATGACCAGCTTCAAAAACCTGAGGACATTTAGGTCAATAGACCATACAATGATAAATGACAAAGTTTCACAACACCCTTCTGCTGTGAATTAAAGTTGCCCCAAGGTCTGTGATGTCATTTCATACAGGTAAATACCAGCAATACGACACAGCAGCATATTCTTCTCCCTCTTGGCAGCTATGGAATGTCTGCACCTGAGCAATAAAACTCACTTTCAAGGCTGGACAGAATCAAAATCAACCATTTAAATTATTGCATTTTCTTGCCCTTTTTCCTGGATACCATGAACCACCCCCCCCAACATATATAATCAAAAAACTCCTCGTAGATCACACAAAAGAACTTGTGGCAATATATTTTACATGACATTCCTTCCAAGCAGAGTAGAGTCACACTCTGAAAACAAGACTGATACGTACCATCTACCAATTACCTTGATATACGGTACTCCATCAATTGTCAAGTCTATGAATGTGTTCTCTGAACAAGTCAATAAAAATGCAATTATAAAAGGTAACACAAGATTGAAGATTATAGGCTTCGTTCTGACAACGTCCTCTTTTAGGCTATCCTTCATCCCTGTGGAATGCCTAATATTCTGCAATTTCAGCTATGTTATCTGCTAACTAGAGCCTCATGGCATGAAATGTTTCATTGTTTTCAAAACAGAACAAAGCAATGAAGCAAAAAGCTTTAGGAAAAGGAGAAAAAGGAAAAGAACAGCTGATCTTCATTGAACCAGACAGAGCTACGTCCAATGCTTCTTGAAAGGCAGTGAACATAATGATTTCCCCTAAGGTTTCAGTGATAAATAGCTTCTATAAATCTGTGCAGGAGAGGAAATACTTAATGAAGTCAACTACCTCAAAATATACTGATAAAGGAGAGATTTTGAACTTGTGTATTGAGAAACTCAACACTCTGTGTTTGGATAATGAAGTGAGAAGGGAGAAGGAACAAACAGAAATAAGTTTTCTAACAAAGAATTTGCAAAATGTTACTTCATTTAAGGGAATAAAAGTTAACATTAATACAGGACACAGAATTCTCAATTATATTCTGGTCAATAATATGTCAGATCTTAGGAGGAGTAAATTAGCCCAGCTCCTTTAAAGTCAATTTACATCAGCTGAGAGAGAATCTGAGAGCAGTGTGGAAACATCCCACTCCAACCATTCCACTGCCAATCAGAATTTTAAAACTGGTTTAAGCACAATTTTAGAACTTGTGCAGATGATTGTATTTAGACTAATGACAGATGTGTTTTCCATTTGCCATGAAGATATGTTTCTGCCAGCTTATTACTTTAGTCACATGTTTCTTCCTTACCTAGGCAAATTCAACATGCATTTTTTTTGTCTTGGTGGGCTTCTTGCTGAATCCCAGAATAGCTACATATGGCACTATGTCCTAATCTCAACTTATTCATTGATCAGTGAAACCATCTCCGAGGCTATTTACTACAAAAAGCAACAATTAAAGCATGAAGAATGAATAAATATTAATTATTGATTAATAATTACAAATAAGATGATTAATTGTTCATTATACTGGTGTAAAATTTTTTAAAAAGGAAAAATACTACACAAGTATTTGGAAATTCCTGTTACAAATACACAGGTATTATTTCTTCTTCACAGACCACCGGTATGTCAAGAAATACAACAGTGAATGTGCTCTGGGCTTTATTATTTATTTGAATAGACAGAACTCAGAACATTTGTGTGATGGACCGAGGGAGATACATGTCTATCTATAAACAGATTAGTAAAAGTATATAGAGGTGTCCTGATTAAAACCATTATAGGAAATGTCAATATTCATCAGCAAGCGACATTATCAGAGATGTGCAATTGTTGACTTTTTCCATACCCTGGAAAGAGGGTCTCAGAAATTTACTTTGTTGCTGAATTATACACTTTCAATTACCTGTTTCAGCTCTATTGATCTCTGCTCTTCTAACCTGCTTCTTCTGATCACAAGTTTTACCTCATTCATGTCTCCTTCACCATTTCACACAGCTCACTTGATGAACGTGGACAGAAGTGAAAGCCCAAAGAACAGAGTACTAAAGAGAATGTAATCTCAACTAACCCATGTCTTGACTATTCAATCAAATCACCCTCACAATCTGTTTCAAGCTTTCCATACATCTTGAACACCCTTCTCAGCACTTTCCTCCCCTTCAGGCTCACCCATGTTGGAAAGGGCCTCAGGAAGCCCAGATTCCCTGAGCTCTGAAGTCAAACCAGGTTACCCAGGGCTTTAGATATCTCAGTGAATCATCCCTCTACTTTCAGTACCAATTGCTTAACTATTACCTCGAGCCCTCTAAGGCATCACACAAACTCCACTATTTTAGGAAGCCATAAAGACACGTAAAAACACACATATAAAGGCTCAGAAGGCCTTTTCTGGAATATGGAGATTGGAAAACATCAGGTCTGTTTGGGACAGTTAGGATGACTCAGCTGTAAAGATGAAGTTTTTGACAAAGTTAATGTTCCAATGTTTAGTCATCAAATAATATGAAATACTCATTTTTTCCTCAATGGAATATTTGGCAGGAATGAAGTAGAGTTAACTGTGGTTGACTTCACCAGCAGATGTGCTAACAGAGAGGATGATGGAGGATAGTAATCTTGTTTATAAGTCAAATACAAAAACTGTTTTTTGTTATTCCCTTTGACCTTTTTTATACTGCATGTCCATTTAAACTATGAGGAAGTTACACTGTCTGAAACTAGGCAAATCCCACATAGATTATGGTTTCTGGCACTAAAAATAGCATAGCCACATACAGAGGAAAAACAACAAAAAAAAGAGAGGCTGATTATAATCAACCTCTTTTCCACCAACATACATATGGAGTTCTATCAAGATCATAGTTTATTCCTGATGGCTAATTCAAAACCAGGGAAAAAACAACTGGTACTACCACTGACCAGAAACATAAAATGCTTTTCAGCCAAATGCTTACTCATACTTTCATCCCCCCCAGTGAATATCCAGACAATTTCAAGAAAAAAAAGCGATGAGAAAAGCTAATAAGAATACAGGAACACCACGTACAGGGAGCACTTGTGAACAGCAGCAATTATAAGCAGAAATCTCATCTTACATATTCTAGGAGAGGACTAAAATACACAGCAATCTCCAAATGTACCTAAAACCCCACAAGCCAGAGGTTCTGCAAATGACAACTGCACCTTTCAGATCTGTCAGGCTAATTCAGTACCAGGTGCAAGCACAACTGAAATTGGCTGGAACTGCAATGAACTCCTCTTCATCCTACTTTCAGGACTGGAAAACAAAGCCCTAAAAATAATTTCAAGGTCATTTTGTAACAGATGGGAGAATTACTAGAACTCAGAGCTAGATCAGGCACTGCAGAAAAATATTTGATAGCACATATTGCAGCTGGTAGATGCAGAAGGCAATGTCACAAGAGTCTGTGCCAACACTATCCCAAACTTTTAATTAAAATGAGGGCTTTAGATAATCTCATGTCTCTGTATCACTACTAATTGTCAGACACTGACACTGTTCTGAGAATACAATTAACCATCAATGAATAAAATAGATGATAGCTTTTGCTTTTTGACTATAATTTACTATACAAAACCTCAGACGTTTTGGTTTTCATTTTGCTAGATATTGCACATGACAAAGAAGGTATGCTTAAAATAAGGTGAAGTTCTGCCTTTCAATTTGTTTTTTCAATTTACAGCTGTATAGAATGAATATGAAGAAGATAATTTCTTCGACTGTCTTGCTTCATTTATGCAAAAGACAACCATATACTGCACAGGCTGTATCTCAGAATTTCTCCTCTATTATCTTCTGCACTTATTTTTTTTTTCCAGGTTATGAAAGGGTACTTTAAAAAAGACAACAAAACCCCCTGTCAAACAAGTAGACTGAAAAATAAGATAGGATGAAATAAAATTACCAACAGAGTAGCTTTGGAATCATTACATTTGCTGGTGAAGAAGTCAAACGATCGATGAAGATGAGCAAATGGATCTATAAGTCTTAATCATCAAGAAGTAAAAATAACAGAAGACCTTTCTGGTAATAAAGTCTTACTGATTGCCCCAGTTAGAACAGTTAAGTTTTTAACTACAAACATTCTTTCATCTAATCTATATATTTGTGCATGTCAGGGGAGAAAACAGTTAAAGATTACATCAGTCCCTTAAAATTCAATACATAAATCCTTATCATGAAAGTTATTCAAATGAGTGTTTTCAAAGCTAAGGTCACTAAAAGCGTTTAGATCATTTCACTCTGTGTGAGTACTTTCATTTGCCAATAGACTCAAGGAAGCAGGAAGTTGCACTTTGACATTGAATAGTATACATTAAAGTCAAGGTTAAAAACCCAACCCTGCAATAAAGATATCCTTAAAATAAACTATATAATTTCAGTTTCATTTAATGTGATAAGATTATATCAGTGAATTCCAAAAAAAGACAGCACCGGAGGCAGGAGAAAAAGAATACTTTGACATCTATTTGTTTTTTAACTAACTGAAATGAACTACAGAAAAAGTAAATCTAAAAATTGAAATACGTTAAACAATTATATTTCTCAGTAAACCACATACTACTTTTCCAATGACACAACGTACTCTGCAATATTCCATTTAGTCTGCTTATTTCTCAGGTCTGTTGGTCCATGAAGTATAAAGGTATAAACCCCATCATTTTCACATAAATTTTAACTTTTGGTGTGTTACAAAAAAAATTTTACTTGGACACACATTGATTTCTAGCAAAATTCAGTCAAGTTGGATACCTTAGAAGAGACCAACAAAATATTTTGAATTACATGTGTTATAAAAAAATTGTTGTCTTCCTCCTGCCCCAAATCTAAGTTTCACATCGAACTACAAAACCCAAGTAACCAAACAAATTACTTCATCCCTAAAGGGGCACTAGGATCTGACTGGAGTTGAAATGTGTGTGCAGCACTTAATTTACATCTTGCAAAGAGATGATAAGACATAAACAACAAAAGCCTTGAAAAAGCACATATCTTTTATAAAACATACCCCAAAAAGCCTATTATGAGAATAACACAGTGGAGATGTAAACAGAAATAAAGCTGTGCTAAGAAGAATCTATTCTTACAGTGACAAAATGGTTCACAGCTTCTGAGAAAGTTTTGATTATGTGGAAAGTTATGCACATTTCATACATTTGTTAATAATGAAGAACAGAACAAGCAGTGAAATGGAAAAATATTATAATAATAATTATTTACATAAGTCATATAACAAAGGATTCTTTTTGTGCATTTTTCTATGCAGTTTTTAAGGTGTGTCTGATGACTTTGAAATCTGGCTTTACTAAACAAGCCTGAAAATTATACAGTGAAATGCCTAGCAGTGCTTACAAAGCTTCCTCTTCATCCAGGGTTCTTTGCACCAGAAATTTCATCTCTCTCTTTCCTGATTTTGCTATGTCACCTTGAATATTTCTTTTATTAGGTGATGTTTCCAGAATGAATCCTGTCACATTTAATCTCCTATTTTTGTAACACATTTGTGTGCTATTTAAGCTTGACTTGAGAAGCAGAATTACTGCATGTGATTTCATTTTGTCACAACCCTCTGGGCATGTTTTGCTGACAATGTTTACTTACACACCTTAAGGGAGGTGTATCTGTCATTAAAAAATTACTTCTTTGAAGTTTGTGCTAGAGGAGGAACTAAAATTTTTGAAGCAATAAACTAAAGTCTCATGTGTTATGTAAATAAAATAAAATAATTGTTTAAACAGCAGGAAAAGAAATTCTATGAGTTTATTGGGGGGGCATCACATGCTTTTTGAATAGAAATTGGAGGGGAAGACTTCTACTTGGATTTTAGAAACTGCTATTAAGACTAAAACAACTCCCAAGCAGGACAAATTACTCAAAAACTTGGACATAAATTGCTATTTAAAACAAAACATCTCTGTTTTACTGCAAAACAGCCACTAGAGGCATTTACTGTAACCTTTGTCCTTTCTTAGTTGAAGATCTATCCTGCTGAATTTAGCCAAGTTTTCCAGATTTTTTTTAACTTGCTTACTTTTACTCTGTGTCCTCTCACGAGTATTTTACCTTTAAGTGGTGCATGTGGCATCCTCTGGGGGGGTCGCTGAAGGTGGTCTGTGAATTGAATTGCTGAAGGACACAAGAGAAAGTTTACCTGACCCACACTGCTGGGTTTCTTTCTAACCTACGGGTGCCATTGCCATGCCACAGCTTATGCTGCAAAAGTGCATTTGCTGCTTTGTTTGTCACATGCCTTGTCTTCCACATGCTCCTAGCAAATCGCATCATCACGTTTTTTTTCCTGTCTTTAATGACTTCCACTCACCACCTAATAGACTAAATGTGAAATGAACATTCCAAATTACAGTTAATTGGCTTGCAAAAGTTAAGTTAGTGGTAGGTAATTAAGATGCTCTCCAATCACCAAAGCGAGGTTTTTGAATCGGACACGTGAAGCAAGAACTCTGGAAGCATTAATTTGCTACATAACCTGATGTTTCTTCATGTGTAAATTAGCACAAATACTTACCCACACTTTGAAGGCATTGTCACATGCAGATACTTCAAAAAGAAAAAAAACCACCCCAAAATATTCCCAAGATCCTTTACACCCAGGACAATGAAAGCACAAGAATTCTTTCATGTAATGAAACTCCTTTAAAATCAAGCAAATGAAAGAAATGCCAATATGCTGAATGCAATGAAAGAAAGAGAGAGATATTAAAAGTGACAATTATTCTCAGGAGTTTAGATCTTACGAGAAATGTTAAGAAGTGACACTAGACATTCATGTCTCCACTCTGCCATGGAAGAGGAGTGGCTCTCACAAATCAGTGCAGATATTCCATTTTTGTAGGCTAAGATTACAAGTGTAAGTTATTGATAAGTGTTTATAGGTATCAATATACCTGTGCACAGAGACAGACACCCCTAATATGTTTTAGATATAAAAATCTACTCAGTGTTATAAGCATTTTCAGATTTTTTTCACTGATCTCTTGCCTTAATTCACAGCCTTTTTGCATCTTATTTTCTTGTGCATGTGAACATACAATCACATACACATATGTGAAAGCATATAAAGAGCAGGAAATATGTGCATAGATGCATATATAGAATGGGAAATATATGCATATAAAGAATGGGAAAAATGACATTTTAAAATTGTTAGTTGTGGTGATTGATTTTAAGAGTAGTTAAGAAAGCTAGAGTTTTATTAGTGACCATCTCAGCTAACAGAAACTGCATGCAAGGATGTGCCTCCCACTTCATCTCAAGTGATTTGTGGGAAAGTTTTTATCCATTATTCATGTCACTTTAGGACTGGAAAGTCTTAAAATTCTTGATGTGAACCAAGAAATCCTGTACCATTTTGCAAAGCTTTTCTGTGAGCTGAGAAGGAGAAATGCATGATTTGCTTTAACTTGTACTTGTGGAGTTAAGAACATGACTTTAAGAAAACAACACAAGATTAAGTTCTTATAGAGCTTTAAGTCAAAAGCAAGCATGAAGATGGAGTTTCTTAGGCATAAAAACAAAGCAAAAGATAACAATAAAAATGGCAACTCAAAAGCATATCAATAGGTTTTCGTGCATGTTGGCAAGGAGCACTGTGTGCCAGACACTAAAAGAGTGCACGGAAAGTTAAAAGTAGCGTTGAAAAAGAAAAATCAGTTAACAGTATTAGTTATAATCAAACCATAACATTGTCTTCTCTACTGTATTTACACAAAAACTAATTTCAGAAAATAAATTAAAAGTACAACCCCCCAAAAATACTAGAATAGAGTCCATATTTGTGGAAAAAAAGTGCAAAATGTACACAGATTAAATGTACACAGATTGCTTACCATAAGTGAATTAGGTCGATAATTGTGAGGATACTCTTCAGAGAAGTACTCTGTATTGTGGTCCAGCCTTTGATGCCCTCCATATTCTCCAGCATCAGAATCCAGAAGGATTTTATACTTAAAAACAACTGTTAAGGAACTATGCCAAATTACTTTAAATTGGGAAAGAAATCAAAGCAAAAAATCTAGAAGAAGTGCAGTAACTAATACAAGAATGCTAATATACTCAATATAAAGCACAAATAATAGTAAAATATAAGAAAAGAGTGGAAAAACAAAGAACACATAGAAGTTGTATCATATTTTGTCCTGAAAATTTGATTTTAGTATAGTAACCTGTATTAAAGAAAGTACCTTCCAGTCTCTTCTGCAATCTGCCATGTAAGTTTATAGCATTACAGCAGCTATGCCCAGCACTTCAGGTGATGAACTAGACTAAAAATCTTCCACTAAACAACATGATGCATTTGAATTGCATTTAAGAAGCAACATAATTGTGACTACCAAAATCAATTGGTATTCAACAATATTTTATGGTCAGTCAGAACCTGATCAAGTGTTAATGAGAAAAACATAATTCTACATAAGAAAACCCCATAACTCCTTTGAGAGTTTTCTGGGAAAGAGTGAATTCTTATAGCACAGAGGAACAAAAAGAAAATATATGTAATAGAAGACTTTTACATAGACAAACATTCTGACTGCAGTTGTTCAAATGGTGTGAACTATTTAACAAAGTGTATCTCTGAAATACCTCTACAGATACTTAAAAGAATTCAAACAGACCTAGCAAATAACAAAAGATAAAATAAAGTTGAAAGAATAAAATCAGAAAGCATAAGGGAATAAATGGGGAGATAATGAACTAACTCATAGTCAGAAGTCAATTTTTTCTTATTTAGGAGAACAACAAATAGAATATTTAAATTTTATTATTATTTCGGTACCTTTTAGTTTCTTGATTGGACATAATTAACGCATCCTTTTCCCTCCTGAAGTTACAACAGAAAGCAATCTCTACTCCCCACCACCCAAAAGAGAGAGGGAAATAACAGTGCTCCAAAACCCACAATCTGCTTCCTCAATGCTAAGCCATGGAAGAATGTTATTTTCCTAGAGCTTGTGTTGAATAGGATTAGGGATGAGTGAAGCAACACTCTTTCAAAAAAGTCAGTGGTTCTTAAACTGCTCTTGGGCTTCTGTGTTTGCTCAACCTCTTTGAAAACAGGCCTGCTCAAAAATGTGATACTAACAGAATTGTTTTTAAGTCTTTTTACACAACTCTCCCTCGGGTGAGCTGGGAAATTTCCCAGCCACAAGCCTTACTGACTGAAATCTCTAGTGACAAGGGAGACTGAAGCATGACATAACACAAAAGTAACTGCAAATTTACTCCAAGACACTTGAGTATAAAAGATTGCACAGGTTTTGCTGACAAAGGCAACAAAGAAAAATAGACACACAGGAGGGAAAAAGGCAAAGCTGTCAATTAGCTACCAAATCACTAATGGCAACCAAACACTTCCCCACGAGTGTTTGCAGCACAATGAGAGAACGGTCCAAAACTGCTAAGTTAGTTTCTGATTTCTACAGGGCAGGTGCCCAAAGATCACCACACTCTCTGGAAAAATCTTCATGTTTGTTACCTTTTTTTTTTTAAAAAAAAAAAGGTTAGGAAAATTATACTTCGCCAACTTTAGTCCTCAATGGCTGTTTTAGATGCAATATATACACACACCTCTGCCATCCTTCATTTTATAAACATATTCAAATTACCATTCATTTTTTGTAATGTACAACATACAAAACCACAAGCTACAACTTCTAGTCACTCTCTGCAGTGTCCTCTCAGCATCAGCAATGTCTGCTACTATTCCTATCTATATAAAGTAATATTCTCTATATTTTATTAATATGGCAAGAGAATATCTCTGTCAGGCATTTCACTCCTTACTTCTGTGATCGACAATATACATTAAATTTAATAATTTATCAATGTTGCTGAAAGCCCTGACATGTTTAATAATTCCCTTAAAACTAGTTACAGCAAATGCCATTGTTATGGCTACACTATTTTAAAAACAGTTTATAAACTTGAGCCTGTATTGCTAGAGAGCAATGCTGAAGTTAATATCACTGTGTCTTCACATGTATATGTATATGTAGCATGTTTCACGTAAATACTGTTAACCAGATCCGGAACAATGGGCTCAAAAAAAAAAAATCTAAGATCTTCACAAATTAGGTATTTCACTGGAAAAAAATAACTAGTTTGGGAAACATGCCCATTTGCCTTCCAACTTAAAACCTCAGAAAAAAGTCACGTTTCACATTTCAGAATTTTACAAGCATCTGGTTTTCTGAAGACTACTTTCACTAAAACATTAAAAAATGGTTGTGCATTTTAATTAAGCACATAATAAAAGCATTTCCTTTTGCAATGAGCTCTCTTGTTTTAGTGACAGACTGTTGGAGATACTAACCTGCATTCTCACTGGGGAAAAAAAAACAAACCAAAAAGCCTGATTTGTGTTCAGTTTGGTGCTCCAACTAAGTTTCCTACCCACTACACAGGAGGAAAGGTGCAAAATCCATGACCTCGTGTATGGATAGAGCTGCAAATAGAAAAGCTGACACATTATCTTATTTTGAAATACATTTTTTAATGTAATTTTAACGTAATCTTATGCATGTTTAATACATATTTGCAAGGTAAATGCAAATCACAAAGTAGGATAATTTGGATTTTGTTCCTCAACCTTTACTACTGATAAAATAATCTAAGTGCTATTTGTGGGGGTCCAGCTTCATTTAAAGCTTTGCAGAAAAACAGATAAGAATTTCTACTGACCAGTTGTGAAACGATGTAAGGTTTATTGATTATTTTAAAAGAAACTCCTCTTTTCTCTGCAGTCTGGTTTGACTCACCCAAACATCTATCACAAATCAAATACACTCAAATAATATTAAATAGATGGGGTCCTCAGATATGCAACTGCCCTATTACAGACATCACCCATCAACTTAGAAAGCCTGGACACAGCTGAGCAGGACTGAGGAAGATATTCAAAAAGATTATAGGTGATCTTGATTGTTTCATGTCCATCCTTTCATAATCTGTTTTAAAATCAGGATTAGGAACTGCTATATATTGTACAATGATATGTTTAAGCATCCATACTTCTGTCTTTCTGGTGCTTTCCAGACATGCAGCTAGTGCATGGCTGTGTATGTAAGTATTTATTTTCTTTTAAAGTCATATGTAAAGCAGCTCTCATTTTCTCACTGCACTTCAATATACAAAAGATTACCTCATTAAGATTTCATCTTTATCTCTTGCTACCATTTCTTGGCTAAAAGCAAAGGATCTGGTTCTGGCAACAGAGATGGCATGAAAACAAAAGTACAGACCAAAAAAGATAAAAAAACCTGTGCTGAAACATTTAATACAGAAGCTGGAAGGACAAATTCTATGTTAATATGGTTAATATGTAAATATGGTTAAGACACATTAAAGAAAGTAAGAACTTGGTCATTAAATGCCCCATAAACACAGGGAAAAATGAAGGAAAAGGTATTTTAAAGTAGGACTTTAAAGAGTCCAAAGTGGTTAGGTCATTTTGTTTTTAATAATTCTTGAATTTCACTGAAGAAAACCTCAGCATAATTAATTTCAAGAGGAAGGGTACCTCTGTTTCTCCTCTCCACACACTGCTAATTTTGGAGAAGACTAATTTGACAAAAAGCATATGAGAGTATTTGTCTCATCCTCATCCTGATGAAATTCAGCTCAGAACATTTAGAAGACAGCTGAAGCTATTTAGCACTCAACTCATGAACATGTACTGAGGAGGAATGGGGTACTGTACCTTTTTGCTTCAACCAAATATGGATGCCTTTTGCTTAAAGCAAATGTAAATTTAGAGATATGTAAATCCACACTGGTTGGTAATCAAACATGAAATGGAGATTTATTTTTGTGCCAAGATTACAAACCTTGCTTAAAAAGGGGAAGGGATATATACACAAAGCTTAATTTTAAATGATACTTCCAACAGAGCGCAAAAATTGTTTAACAAAAACCAGTGTGGGATCTTGAGGAGCGAAAAGGAGTAACTTCTGAAGACTTGAAGCCCCTTTCCTGTTCTTTCTCCATCCTTTCAGCTGTGTTCCTTTTGAAGAGAGGAAACAAAAGTATCTGTATTGAATTTTTACTGCAGACTGGCCTTGGAATCCAACCACTACCCCACAGAAAGGCCTAGCAGTATTAGAAACATAAAACTGGAAACTTATGGTTTTCCTTTTAACATTCAAAGTTTTATCTACAATCAGAGAACTAGAGACAGCTGACCTAGATGTTGATTATTCACCTACCTCAAAACTGAAGCAAATTAGGCAGAAATAATTTTTGAGTTCAAACTGCCTGTTTCTCATGAAAAGGCTTCTGAAAGAGCATAATTTATGAAGTAAAATTCCAGCATGAGCACAGAAATGTTTTCCTTTTTCCTTCAAATAATGACACAGAAACTGGGCAATAGAATATGCCACTCTAATAGTTACACTGACTCATAGTGCTGGAAACCTGTGTCTTTTCCCATGCAGATCAAAGATTCATTCCCACATTAATATGCTGTATTTCTTATTCATACCTATTAACCTTAGGTATCAACTACCTTGATAGAATTTAGCATTTGACTGATCCTAAATTAAGTTTTTTGTCTCAACGTGCCAGATACTCCCTGAATTCTAACAGGCAGGGACAGTTACACAACTGCACTTCAAAGCAGCGTCTTTGCCTTCAGCAATTGCACGCCAGTGACTCATTTAAGTGACCTTAGGTGCTCATTAGAAGCTCTAGGTGCATATTGTAAATGTCAGAGAGCCCAAAGTAATGCGGTGGGGTTTTTTTCTTAAAGTATATTTTGGCAGCATTTTGATGACAATATTTGTGATACTGCAAGTCTCGCTCAGCTATTTGCTTATGGACAATTCTGACTTCAAATTATGGAATCACAGAATATGCTGAGCTGGAAGAGACCCACAAGGATCAAAGTCCAACTTCCGGCCTTGCACAGGACACCCCGTGTGCAAGAACCACACCGTGTGCCTGAAGGCATTGTCCAAATGCTTGAACTCTGCCAGGCTTGGTGCTTTTACCACTTCCCTGGGGAGACTGTTGCAGTGCCCAACTTCATTCTCTAGGTAAAGAACCTTTTCCTAACATCTAACCAAGCCTCCCCTTACACAGCTTCACAGCATTCCCTCGGGTCCTGTCACTGGTCACTAGAGAGGAAAGATCACTGCCTGAATGTTTTTAAGTACCCTAAATTCAGGGCACTCCGGTGTTCATTCTCTCTAGGATTAAAATGCTTTGACATGTTATGCTATGCAAAAATGGCAAAGTGCAAAACAAAGTAACCATTTTTCCCATGACATTTTTATCCTGCTTTCGCAGTATATGACAGGAGTTGGACTCGATGGGTTGGATCCTTGTGGGTCCCTCTCAACTTGGCATATCCTGTAATTCTGTGTAATTCTTCCGGCAAATCCATATTAATTTTTTGAATCTCCCTCAATGCTAAGAATTTGGACACAAATGCAAAACCAGCCAGTTACTCAAAGGTAATCAGTTACTGCTCAGCTGATCTAAGAGCACATTCTCAGTCCACCCAGTTTTAAAACAGGAATTGTACAACCATCCTTGTGAAGGTTTACACTAATGCATTTTCCCGTGTGACTGGAAAGCATCACCTTACTGTGGTCACTTTCTGTACTTTATTTAAGTTTACTTGATTTTTCATGCCTCAACACAGTTCCAAGAAACAAGGAATCACAAGTCTTTAAACTGTAATTTTTACTCATGCTATATTCAAAATTATCACTTATGAGAAAGATGAATTTCTGAATTTCTAAATTATTTTTTTGCAGTACACAATTAAAGCAAGATCATACCGATGACAAGTAACTTCTTACATTTTAACTACAGCCTGCATTCATATTAGAGAATAGAAATAAAACCAGCTTTCAACTCCTAAAACTTTTCTGCACAAGCAAAAGGGTAAAGAAAAGGATATTTTCCTGGAGTTTCAATACCCACTCTGTAGTCCACGTAACTTTGATATGGATGGAAGTTAAATATAAATACAAGACCTGCTCTCTCAAACGCTATGACCTTATTGGCTTCATGCTTTTCACTCACATAGGCCTAGGGAAAAAAAAAACAAACACCAAAACAACAAAGCAAACCAATAAACTTCAAAATATTTAATTTTTAACTGAATTAACAAAACCAAGAACCCCCCCACTGCTTCTATATCTCATTTCAAGTAACACTAAAGCTTCAAGAAACAAAGATATGGACATTAACATGCAAACCAAAATTGCTTACCTGTGCAATGTCATATAAAGTTTTTGATTACTGAAGTGTAGCTGACAGTTTTTATAAAGCAATAAAAAATTAAAGAGGTAGATACCTGGCTGGCATAGAACACTTGACAAATTCTTGCTCACAGGTTCATAACATGGTATTTTTAATCACACTTTCCTTCAGTAAAAAATTGATTCCTTTTATCAAATGAAATCTTCAACCTACTTGTTATAGCGATCTGCATCCTGTCTACTGTTATTAACTTACAAAATGAAGGGGTTTTGTCTGTTTTTTTAGAAATCTTTGTGAGAAGCAGCTTTGCTAAGCCACATTAAACTGCTGCACATACCACCTTTCTTCTATTTGCTAAAGCCATTATTAATTAACTAGATATCAATTTAAAAAACTATTTTAAGTGGATTACATCTACTATGAAATAATTAAACACTGAGAAATTATAATAATTGAGTTTTGTTCAAAAAAGTTACAGTGGATACTTGAGTCAAAAATGCAAATACAATACAGGCAGGTTGAAGACTGGGAGACTGTTACTGAAAATTTTTTCTCAGAACCACAGTAATTATTTTTATAAAGTGTATTGTCATAACAATTTACACTTTCCCAAAGCAACACTTGGATTGGTTCATGGACAATTTTATTGTCTGCTTTATCCAGTCCACAGTTACTAAATAAAAATAAGAAAAATAATAGGAAAAGACCTTGTTATGAAGCTAAGAAGAGACTGTTTCAGATTTCTATTATCTGGGGAAGATATTTCAGTGTCATGTTTTGACAACTTGAAATATATGGTAAGGCATTAAGCAACACATAATAAAGAGCTGTTTAAAATTTCTGCATGCAAATTTGGTATTCTTGTTATTCTGAACATGTACCCAAATGGTGACTAGAACTTATCATTTAGTACATATAGCTTACCTGGGGAGATGCAAGCCAGCCAAATCTTTCCTCCAGTCTATTCATATCTCTGTCAAAGGCATTTAGGAATTTATAGCGAAGAAGATCATCCTCAGTAAGATTAAACTGTCTCCTGGCATAGTGGTAGCTCTCATTATTCCCTATTCTGGGGAAGTCAAGCCATTCTGGATGTCCGAATTCGTTACCTGCATTTAAAAATATTGAGGATCAGTGAAACTAAACACTAAAATTACACTAAACCTGGAGAAGTAAAATATATTAATGTACAACTTTCTACAAGTTAGAAATTCCAAACAATATGTTTCTTTACATAAACCAATAATTTTATTATTAACATGTCTCTCAGAACTTCCACACTTGTTAGCACGTTTTTTTTGGCCAGAGCAAAATATCCATGGACTCCAGGGGAAGTAAAAAGTAATGAATAAATTATAAATTCCATGCTATCATGCCATGCTTAAAAATTCCATATTCCCATCCCTCAATAGAGGCAAGATAAATTCAGTCATCTGGAATACAAATTTGACAGTCAATATGAAACCTAAACCCATCACTTTAATAGTAAAAATCTATTGGTTTAGAGTCCAGTTCTGGGTTCCTGAGTACAAGAAAGATGTGGAGCTCCTGGAGCAGGTCCAGTGGAGGGCAACAGAGATGATTAAGGGACTGGAGCATCTCTCTCACAAGGAAAGGCTGAGAGACCTGGGCCTGTTCAGCCTCAAGAAGAGATGACTGAGAAGGGACCTCATCAATGTCCATCAGCACCCAAAAGACGAGTGGCCAGAGGATGGATCAGGCTCTGCTTGGTGATACCAAGGAATAGAATGAGAGATAACAGAGAGAAACTGATGCACGGGAAGTTTCACCTGAACATGAGGAAGAACTTCTTGGCTGTGCAGGTGAACACTCACTGGAACAGAGGTTCCCAGAGAGAGTGTGGAGCCTCCTTCGCTGGAGAGATTCAGGAACCATCTGGATGCAAACCTGTGCAACGTGCTCTAGGATGACCCTGCTTGGCAGGGAGGTTCAATCAGATGACCCACTGTGGTCCCTTCCAACCCAACCCAATCTGTCATTCTGTGAAATCAGAGCTACCATTCACATAACCATAGAGAGGAACCTCCCATTTTATCCATTAAACTCCAAACAATCAAAAGACCACTTGCATGCACTTTGACCACCTTTTCTGGACTTTTTATCTTGACTATAAATACTTTCATTATATTTTCCAGTGATTAAAAAAGTAACTATTGGAAAAGATGACTTGAATCTCAGTTTCTGACTTTCTAGAAAAATTCAGACATTCCAGTTCAAGCAGTAGCCTAGATAGCAGACAATAAAGCACAATGCTTCACCATGATCCATTTAGTATTTGATACTGAAAACCAGTGACTTAAGGGGTGTGACAATTTGGGGATCCAACAGCATGTGTCAATTCAGCTACCTCACAAGGGCAGCTCCTTTTCCAAACATAACACACTGTCATGAGCACCAGAGACACATTTCAGGCTGGGATGAAGGATGTTTGAGTGCTGTGTCCCTCTGTGTGCCTGTCAGTTAAGGTCCCTTTGCATGTGTGTAAATGCCATTATATTTCAATTTGGTTTTTTACAGCATCATACTTCATAAGTTTCATCCTGATTATCTACCCCACACTACTGAACAGACTTCACTTGAAGACAAAGGTTCATTCAGAGTTGGATCACACTCCTCTAAAAAAGAAGGAAAAAGGCTGTCATTTAATAAAGAAAAGCTTCTCTTACGTAGAAACTCCAAAGCAAATCTCAGCTGTCGAAGCTAAGGATTCACAGCAAGATCTCATTTGGGACTCACTATTTGAGTGATTTTCATGTATCCAAAGTTTTCTTGGTTTATATATTGTCATTATTAAATTTGAGACAAATTCAAATGGATTTGATGATTCTAACTCATGCTGTAACCCACTGCCTGGCAGACTCTCAGTCATTTTGGACTACTCATTTCACACAGGATCAAAATATGTCAAGTACCTTGAAAGTTAAACACTCATTTCAAAACCTATGACAGTTGGTTCAAGAAAACCATTTTGGAGATTACACAACACCTCCTCACCAAGTTTACCTGGAAATATGTACGGAAAAATCATTTCTTCAAGCTGTTACTCCAGTTTTATCAATGAACTGGAGGTTTGTGGACTGACAAAGGGCAGGGATGCTGGGAGAAGGCAAGTGTTTCCTGGATGGATGCCCTGCATGTGCATTCTCACCCAGCCTGCACTGCCTAGAAGGCCTGGTGCAGTGACAACTATGGACATATACTTCTGATGTGATTTTTGGGTAATTCCATGCTTCATGGGAACAAAGAAATGACCAGAGAACAAAAGAGAAAAGCCTCATATATATTTAGGAGAATCCTTGAGAGTGGTATCTGCTTTGAAAAGGAGCTGACAAGTAGTAAATTAAATTTCCCATTCAAAAGCTAAACCACTAAATTTCATATTCAGCTCAAAACTGAAGACAAATATAAAAGAATCAGAACCACAGCAGGACTTTCAAAATTACCTGGGAATAATGCTGGACTGAGCTCTTAAACTGTGCTAACAATATGGTTTGGAAAATGAGGAAAGATATTGCTACAAAACAGACACTGTATCAAAGCAAATTCAATATTCTCTGAAGAGCTGGGCAAGGTATTACCTTCTTTCGTGATCTGCACACTATTGAAAAGATAGACTACATGAGACAGCTCAGGTAAAGACATCAGGAAAAAAACATCAGAAAAGTCAGAGATGATACATATCTTGAAACAACAGCCAAGGAAATAATACCTATTTGTTCAAGGGAAAAAAAAACAAACACAAGAAAAAAACCAAAAATGGGGGAAATAAGCAATAGTAAATAAATTAGACTAAAGTAGCTCATCATTTCCATAGATTATTTCACTGTAAGTAGAGCATACTTCCTCCACTTGCTTTGCCTATTTGCCCACCACAGTAACTAGTGTTGTTCCAATGCTGTGTTTTGTTGCCTTATTATTTTTAAAAAAAACCCCCAGAAACAATACAAGTGTAGAAAAATACAAAAAGGAATCTTAATTTCCTAACTATTACTAATGGCTATGAAGAAAAAAAGGGCACTTAGGACAGTGCAGCACCCTGACAGAGGACTAAAACACTTGCTGTTGTCAGAAAAGCGTGTTGAGGGTCTGAGCACTGCACACACTTTGACAGTCTGTTTCTATGGGCACCTTCTGCACAGTATACTCGTGAGACTTTTGTACAAGTTACTTGATTTTAAGAGGGTCTTTTGATTTCTCTTTATCAAAAGAAAACTAGAAGTCCATAAATTATATCTGAATGAAATCAAGTAAGCTATTTTGGTTATGTTTTTAACTGTAGTATAGGGAAAAGGAACTACACATGTAGGATGTAGCAGGCCTACCAATAAACTCCCAAAATGATTCTGCAGTTGATATGCATTAAGGCTATGCATCCTCTAAAAAAACCCCATATCTGATACCTC
This sequence comes from Pachyramphus minor, assembly GCA_013397135.1. Classification (NCBI taxonomy): domain Eukaryota; kingdom Metazoa; phylum Chordata; class Aves; order Passeriformes; family Tyrannidae; genus Pachyramphus; species Pachyramphus minor. Next base: position 92,893 of record VYXB01008616.1, read on the forward strand.
TTTGTTTTTGTTTTTTTTGTTTGTTTGTTTGTTTTTTGTTTGTTTGGGTTTTTTGTTTGTTTGTTTTTTGTTTTTTTTTTTCCGAAACAGAGAACAAAGAATGAATCCAGGAGGGACTAGGGAAGGGAAGTGACCAGCACTTACTCCTGGAGATAACTAATGGTGGTACCTCTGAAGCGTGCTCTGCGTCCTTCCCTACATTCCACTTCCATTCTTGTGAAAGCCTCTAAGCACAGAAGTACTATTGGGATTTATTTTCCTCTAATTAATTTACTGTTTGATGTAAAGGTTCAAACAACAGATTGACAAGAAGCCAGCTGCCACAAATGATGCAAATCAAGACAATGGAACTAATGGGGGGGGGAAACAGAGAACAAAGTGAAATTAACAATAAATAAACAAAGACAAATCCTTGAAGTGCAATGCATATTAATTTTATCTAGGAATTAATTCAAGCTTGCTATTTCCTGCATATTGCACATACTGGACAACCTTACTACCTAAAAGATTTCAAGATCACAATTCCAACAAATAAATTGACTACCTATTACCATAATGAAAATTTATATCATGCTTGTTTATTAGGCTAGAAATGCATTTACACCACAAAGAAGTTACACTGTTGCTGATTCCTTTGAAGTTGTGCCCCACAGGTCATTCAAGTTTTCTTGATCTCTCTTCTTTAGACATCTTTATTAGCAAATCTCTCTCAAAGATTCAGGGTAAGCAGAACTGAAGGGATATTTAAAAGATGGAGTAGGCAGTGTCAAGAGATGCCTGTTATTTTGGATTGTTTGTATTTCGAATTAAGTATGACACTAAAGGCTTTAAAAGCAGTTAAGACAAGTAGTTTATTTGATACAAAGGTAAGAAGTTAATTAGGTTTATAAGGCTGAAGAAGTTATAAAACAACCTAAAACACTCTAACAGGATCCTATTTAAAGCTGATGAGCTGGAGACTGGACACGTTGGGATAAAATTTCAACAGTTCCTCCTTAAAGTGTCTGCCAAAGTATGTGGAGTTACACCAATTTACAGCAGCCAGATAATTATCCAGGAGTTGTAACTGATTTAAGTTCACTACCTTTGTGAACAATGATGACAGTGCAACAATCTGCGGGTTATAAATAGAATCAAGGTAAATCAAATTTAGATAGCATGTGATATTTACTGTTATTTCAACAAATAAACACAATGAATTCACACAATGAATTCTCATTTTCTCCTGCTGTGAAGCTCTTGGGTATTAAGTGATGCTGATACTCTGTATTTACTTATATTTGTACCAAATCTTCTTAACATTCATTACTATCAAAACCAAACAAGAAACACTATACTGCCTTCAAATGACAAGAGAATGAGCTTCATTGCCAGCATTCAGTTAGTCTTGTAATCCATGCAAAATTAAAATAAAGTAAAATTTCAAATGTGCTCCTCCCAAAACACTTGGGTTAGATGACTCAAAGACATTCATATTTTCTTTTAATGCTCTAGCATGGTATTCAGTGACATATTGGGTCAGAAAAGACTAACAAAGTCAATTCAGGCAAAAAATTCTATTGTAACTCATGCATAAAGAAGAACCAGACCAGCTACAGAATGAAATCCTGAGGAATTCCATTGGAATGTCTAACTTGTTTCCCTCCCATTCCCACTTCCTATCAAGTTTGGTTGTCTTCACTCATTTCCTACTGCTATTTAGAAGTTAGGAGTTTTTGTACCATACAATTTTATAACATTGATAAAAGAGTTCCAAGCTCCTAAAGGAGATAATTTCTCCCTTGTTCCAACAAAAATTCCAACTATACTAAATGGCATTGTTCCGTTCTCATATTTCAAACCTACAACTCTCTTTTTTCAGATCAATTACAGAAAAAAACCCCCAAACCAAGTAACAAGAAAAATATTCTGCTCAGGAGCACCAACTATGCACTGAGAAGCTTTTTTACACAAAGGAGCTGAAAAGCTTTTATACATAAAGGAGTAGCCAGGCACAGGCAGAGTGGACAGGCCATGGTATTGCTTACTATGATTTACTTTATTTTTCAACAGAAGCAGAATGTGTGATGGTTAGGCCAACATGCTTGTATATAGGGCTAAGAGCTGGAGTCAATGATTCTTGTGGATCTCTTCCAATTCAGCATATTCTGTGATTTACAGAGAAAAAAAAATTATCTGGAATAAATAATTCCAAATAAATAAGAGTATTCAATGAAACAGCAGTAGTGTCACTGACAATGGTATTCAGTTCCTAAGGGCAGATGAAGGTTTTCACTTGAATGCTTTACTGAGCAGAGCTCAAGAGTTTCTGCAATTCACATAAGAAAATAAGAGTGCCATCAGAAGTTCCTTAAACTAGAAGGGACCCTGAGAAGATGGCTATTTTATTAATTTACTCTTAGAAACTTTCAGGACTGAAAGTTTTCAGCACCCCTCTCTTAGTGTAGAATACAACATTTCAGATTTAAAATTTACTCCATGCCCTCATACAGTATTTAGGAAAAAAGTAGCAATTAAACTATTTGTGGTGCTCTTACACTGAAATGGTTCCCATTTTGCTGTTTCCTATTAGCTGCATCTTGGTAAAAACAAGAGACTAACTTTGATACTGTGGCATTTCCACCAGGCTCTGTGGAACACTCGCTATACATTATTTAGGTGACCACTTCCAAGAGCTCACTAAAATATTTAAGAACAGAAATATTGCACAACACATTGCAAAGGTTAAAAAAGGAATAAAAACAACAAAATCAAAATTCAACAAAAATGTACAAAACCTACGTCAAGAAACTTTCTAGAACAGAAGATGCAGGTGACGTTTAGCTAAATGTGGTGCATGTCTGGGTATCGACTGGCACCACAGCTAAAAGGCTAAAGGGCTTGAAAAGTGAATCTAGGACCAGACTGGAGCAGGAAAGAGGTCACACAAAGAAGGATATTCAATAAATAGCCAGTTTACTTACTGGTGTCAGTAAGTACAATATTCCATTTTCCAATTTTGAAAGAGCACATAAAGGATCAAGGAAAAAAATGTAAACTGAAGAAAAAGACCACTGAAATAATACTTGATGCAAAGGAAAGTTAAAGCTTTTCATGTTAAGTAAATAAAAAATTAAAGCTCAGTATTATCCTGTTTTCTTGCTACAATAACAAATCTAGTTACTTAAATAACTATGAGTTTGTTAACACAAAATAAGGAAATTTGAAATTAAAGTTTGGGAAAAAACTTCTCAAAAAGTAGGGGGAAAAAGAAAAGGCAATCAAAAGTAAATGTTAGTAAGCAAAACAGAAGGAGGTAGACTGTGAGGAGCGGAATCAGGCATGGAAAAGTAGTTTGAAGGAAAAGAGAAACATGGGGATGGAGAAGAGGGAAGTAGCAGAAGACAAAGCAGAGCATCAGAAAGACAGTGGTTAAATTAAATAGCCCTATCTGGGGTGGGGGAAAGGTAGGGAAGCCGTGGAGCACATTTGCATATGGAGAAGTCATAGCCAAAAGATATTTAGTAGTTTCTGTTACTTCTTTTTGCACATGCACAGGCAGCCACTGTATTCCTACCCACCTGACTGAACATGGTATTGTCAACCCAACCCTCACAAAGGTGAGAACATGGACAGAGAGCTTTAACCCTCTTGTCTTCAGGCACTACTCAAATGCACACAGGGTCCACCTGCAACTGGCACATCATCTATTCTGGGAAACTGCCTTCTTTCTTTTGTATAAATAATTATATGCACTACAAATATTTATATCTACCTAACACACACTTCATATACAGAATTGATGCAACAAGGAAAAAAACAAAGGCAGAAAAAACACTGGTTGAAAACTTATTCCACTGTTGGAATCAGGCAGATCATCTTTATGCCAAAGTAGGAAAAAAACGCAAAAGAACTAAAAAGTCTTGTTTTCTTGAAAGAGTACAAATCAGCCATCAGAGTATACTACTGGTTACAGGTATTAACCTTTTCTTAATGTCCTCATAGTATATTCCCAAGATTCTTCCTAGACTCACATATCACTGCTTTGAGAACACATTAAAGCTTCTTTCTGCCAGCTGCCTCCTGCCCTCCACCTGAGGCTGACTTGACCCTGTCATGCTGAGAATGTATTTATAAACTTCCTAAAAACATTTGCTTTAAAAAACATCTTCTCAAGACCTTCACGGTTTTAACCAGCTCTCATTTGCCGTTGTTTCCAGTGAACCCAGACACTTACTGTTTTCAAAACCAGAATGATGTGTTTACCTTAAAAGTCTTTGAAAAGGCCCAGAATCATACTGGCTTTTCCTCAAAGAAATGGCAAACTCCACATAGCCACCACAGCACCTGGAGCAAGTGGTACCAGGGCACGGTGGCACAGTTCTTAAAGAGTCCAGAGACTTGGCCTTGATGTGCTGAGTCTCAAGGCTGTGGCTGCCAATGTTAAACTCCTCTGATGCAGAAAACCAATCAGTGGTATTTCTAAGTTCCCATATCAGATGTGTTTTACTGCAATTAAGGAAATGGAGTTATATGTTTTCTGAATGTTAAATAAGTGATTTGTGAATTCTGAAGGTACAACCAGTACTCTGTCTGCAGGACTTGGCACTGTTTCAAAGCAAACTCTTGTTACTGTAATGTTTCATCACTATGAATTTGCATATAGGCAAATATATATAAACATAACAGGGAAAAAGGTAATCAAATGGTTTATTTTTGTTTCTAAACCCAATTCCACATAACAGCTAAAATTGTAGGTGTAACTAACATCTAACTAGAGCCATACTTTAGATATGCAAGGATATTTGCCAAAGAATTACTTGGAACAAATAGAAAAATGGTAAAATCAAGCAGAAAAACAGCTACAGAGCCAGGTGTATTGCATGTGAGCTAGTCCTATTCTGGAATAATCCCACTGTGCAACATTCTCCCTACAGAAGAATTCACTACAACAGAGACAATGCTGTCCACACATTCTTCAGCAGTGCACTCACAAGTTGAGTTGTGCTACCTGTCTGCTCACTCCTCAATCTCTTTGTGACAATATATAGGAGACAGCAGTTCATGTTGGTAGGTTATCACTGTTCTTTTCAAACGGACATTCTCTAGATTTATGAGGGCAGCCAGGCTGAAACATGGGCTGCACTTCAAACACAAGGTTGCAGGGCTGTGACAGCCCTTACTTGAGGAGCTTATTTTTTGTTCTCTGATCACATTTCATTGATAGCTGTTTGTACAAAGATCTGCTTCACCTATTTAGTAATCCTGGAGTTAAAGATGCTCATCTGTGAGCATGGTCACCAGCAGGTCTCTCAGACATGGATTGTATGACATGTCCCAGCACTACACTTGCTTTGAGATATGGAACAAATGGGAAAGTTCTGCAGAGAACGGAAGAAAGAGCAACAGTGTAATGTGATATATTTGTGTTAGTTCCAGCTGAATGGCACATGAACTTTCAGTGCTTAAACAGCCCACACTCTACATCCAGCACAGTTCTGGTGAATGTATAATGAACTGTCCTGCTGTGAGTGAATACAAACCCTGTATAATCAGGTCTGGACATAGTTTAGTCTCCAAGATTTATCTCTGAGATAATTTGTAAAGCTCAAAGGCCTTCTATGAGTCCTTGCACAAAACAACAACAAAAATGCAGAAATCAGCACGGAAAATAAAATTCAATATCCTAATCTCAAAATAAAAGTTTACAGAAAGCAAAGGAATACAAATTTTGATGACCACTTACAGAACTCTCATGTATCTTGAATGTTAGCAGAGAATTTTTTCACACTGAAGTGTGAAAAAACAGGGTACACATCATATTTGGTAAGAAAATGTGTATGTTAAAATCCTTCCAGGTTCCTTATTCAGCAATGGCAACATATGGCAAAGAAGTTTTTCACAATAATCACATCTTCCACATACATACTGTTCAGAAAATAGAGATGGGTAATATACAGACTTTTTTCAAAGTGTTCAATTATTATGGAGTTTGACAACACCACTCCAGCATAATGCATGGAGTGCTTGGTTAGTAAACCCAAACCGTTGGTTAAGGAGTAAGGCAAGTGCTGCGACCCAGAATTGCATATTAGCAGCAATTCAGAATACAGAAAGCTAAGCTTACAGAATGAGAAGAGTTGTAAGCATTTTAAAGTTAGGCTTCTCTTACAGATCATTCTCAATTTGTTTCAAGAAATAGACTTGCCTCAGTGAGCTGATAAAAAGCATAGCACTGGCAAATACAGACTTCCTACTGTTCAGCCATGCATTTTCTCTCTACAATTACTTCAGTTCCACTACTTAGCAGGAAAACATTTAAGTTTTCATTGTACTCCTGCCTTGCAGCAAAAGAACATAAAAGACTGATGCTAAATAATCAGGTACTGAGGATTCAAGGTTAGATCAGGTTAGTTTGCTGTTGGTTAGGGCTTTTTTTTTTTGTTTGTTTGCAGTTTGTGTGGTTGTTTTTGTTTTTGCACAGCAGACGAAAATAAATGCCAACTACTGACACTGGAAAAGATTGGCCAATTATCCCTTTTGTGTCAGGGTTACTGCTGAGGGATGAATGAAATATTAGCCATCTGTAAAACTCAAACATGCTGGGGAAAATGTAAACACAGAATCCACATTTTGAGAGTCATACACTTTGTTAATAGTTTAAAATAATCCTGAGATATATCAGTTAACTAATCTGTTTTTCTATACAGTTATTAAAGTAAATGTGCTACATGAGAAAATTCTTTCTGTGAATCGTCTTATGTGTAGACAAAGGACACTGTGGGCAACAAATAAAATCAAACATCTCATCCTGCCACTTTCAAATGCTCATACCATTTTCTGACATCAATACACTGCATGAGCTGTATGAAGTAAAAGGGCCCAACATATCACCCAGATACATATGCTTGAGTTGATGGCTAATTTGTGTGACTGGAGTTATTTAAACCAACCAGAGAGTTGGAGGAAAGGAGAAAGTAAAGGGAGAATCAGATCCAGCAGAAACTGGAAAACCATGTTTATGAGAAAGGCAAGATGCTGCATCAGAAGGGGTAGAGGCCCTTGCTGAGTTTAGGACTAGCAGGGATTGAACTACCCTGCCAGTCACAGAGACTGAAAGGCAAAAACCCAATTGAAGCTCTGAGCTGGCATTCACTGCCTCCTATGGCTCATCAGCTGCCCTGTGCTTCCTCTCAGGGAGAAGGAAAAACTCTGCTCAAGCACAGCCCAGCTCACTTGGACTGCCAGCAGATCAGCAGAAACTGCTGCAAGTTCTCCAAGCACAGCTGCTGATCCACAAAACTGCAACATGCCAGTGGAAAAGGAGTAGTGACGTTCTCATTCGAAGCCCACAGTCCTACTTCAAGCAGAGTAATTCTGCATAAGATACTATCCTGGGAAACAGTGGTAACTATGACTAGTCACTGACAACAAAAATGTTGGTTTGGTGTTTTCTAGCTCTGTTTAGGGACAGCAAAAACACTAGCCCCAAAGCAGAGCACAGAGTCATGCATTACTTTTTGGCATTTCCACTCAAACCAACACAGTGCTTCAGTATCATTTTGCTGGGTTTTAGAAGGAATTTTTAGCTAATAAGTTAAAACATGTGGCTGTTCATCTAACAGTAGTTCAGATAGATTTAAGTGGTTAACAAAGACTGACACTACCTGAAATCAAAACTGACTATTTAAGCTAGGAAAATACAAGCCTGCCAAAAACCTCCTTGTGGAAGGGTGAATACTTTGAGCAACCTGAGGAGGAAAGAGGTAGCCTTGAGAGTTTCAAATTCTCATTTGGCCTGTGCCAAATTAAACAGTACATTTATATTATGATTCATTTTCCTTCTGCTTACTGGTAAATAAATACATGAAGCAAGTACCATAACCAGTTTAAACTCTACCAAGAGGAAATTTCCTGATTTTTTTCCTCTCACAAAAATTTGACTTTTCATCTTAATCTGGAAAGAAAATCAGCTTTGATATAATGATATTCTAAAGAACAAAACTGCTGCTTTGCAGTGTGTTTCAAAAGCAGTAACTTCAGTGGATGGTCAATATTTATGCTGGTGTAAACATAATTAACGTGTGTATCAGAAGAACTTACCCCATCAATTTACATACTTTTTGTTCTAGAGTCTTTTGTTTCCCTCCTTTCAACTTGTTCATTTTTAGCTTCAGGCATTTGGGGTTTTTTTGTTTTGTTTTGTGGGGGGATTTTCCTTTTTAAGATACATAAGAAATTAAACATGATGAGTAGTTTAGGTAAGCCTCTAACCAGACACTTGAAAGTGATTTTTCTAAGTGATGTTTATTAGTTTTAGCATATTTCAAGGGTGCCAGCATAATAATCTTATAGTGACAGCATAATCTTTTGCAAGATCCCTGCTCATTAGAGTCAATCATAACCAGGATGTCTGAGGCAAGATTATTTGTATTGTTGGTGGGGTTTTTGTTTGGTTGGGTTTTTCTATGTGGAAATGGATATTGAAGCTTGCAAGTTTGTTTTTTTTCAGAGAGAACTGTTAGAGATCAGGAGTCAGGGTCTTTGGCACTTTGTCATGCTAAAAAAGGGGCAGGTTTTAAGAAGAGTCTCATCTGCCTGACAATCAACTGAGCTACTGATGACTATCAGTCAATACATTGAATGGACTAAGGAATTGACTGGTCAGTCCTGAAGCAGAAAATATATAGTTTGAATTGAAATACCATGTTTATCTGTAAATAAGATTTACTAATGAATATGCACAATAGTTGTGTACTAATGAGAAAAGGCCCTGATGATGTAATTCTGACCTGTTCAAGGCAGTTACTCTCCTGGTGTTCTCTCTCTCCCTCTTACTAGAGTAGGGATCAAATCTCATACAGTTTCCAAGGAATTATTCTGAACTTTCTGCAAGATATTATGTGTCTATCAGGAGGGTGACTGCACTTGAATGATGTTAAAAATCAGAAATCATTTAAAATCATTGAGATGGGCTACTTCCACAATAATACTTACTCTTGGAATGGTCACTGCTCATAGCTTTGCAATTGCATCATGTGGACATGTCTTGCACAAAAGGAAGTGTCACAAAACTTTATTTTTAAGCAGCTTAAACCTAATCCTTAAGCCATCTTTAGTCACATCTCAGAGCGTACAGACAAAAAAGGGAAATGTTAAAATGTTAAAATATCATAACAATATAATGCTTGCATATTATTGAAATATTTCTATGACTGTTTACAACACCAGAATAGGAAAAAAAAAGCGCTGTAATTTAGAACCAGCCTCTGAAGAGCATCCCCTTTTAATACTAATCTACAATTAAGCCAGACACTGAAAATTTCAGATGCCGTATTTTTAGGCTATGAAATAAAAACCCAAACCCAAATGTTTTTTTTGCATAGTGTAGACTTAGCAACTTTATGAAACAGATCTCTGTTTGGGTAACTGAGGAAGGTGCTTCCAGTCTGAGTGGGCATGTGGAGACTGCAACCACAGCAAAGGCTGTGGAGACCCTGACAATTCAACTGATGAACAAATAGGCTGGGTTCACACTGTGAAGATAGTCTTGACTCACCTGGACATTAAACCAGTGTCAGCATTACTGAGAAGTGGGTGAAAGAAAGAAAAAAAATACAGGGAAAGATAAAATAAAGAAGAAAAAAATTTAGCAGGCATAGCTATAGCCCAGCAGTCAATTGGTTTGGAAGCTGAAGCAAAACATTGTTCCTCAGATAAAAAAAAAGGACTTAAAGAATTGCTACTGATGGCACCTTTGCTGCAAGTAGCAGGTGAGTTATAAAATAATCACCAAAGTCTGAAATCTGTAAAATCTGAGCACAATTGTCTAGTGAGGCCTTCATTTTTTTTTTTTTTTTTTCCTTTTTGGCATGTGAGGAGACAGGAAAAAGTAAATCACAATATTGGGAGAACTGGGTGAAACAAATTGTGTGTTGAAATTTAAAACATAAGTGGGAAACAAACTAGACTAACAATGTTACTGCAGCCTTTCAAAAATTAGTTGTGGCAGAAAAAACCCCTTTCTGCATGTCTAGTTAATCCTTCACAATCTCCTTCCCTTGTACTTCTAAACAGGACACGCCTTACAAAAACTGCTTTAAGAGACATCAGAAGAGCCACAATATGCTCTGGCTTAAGTGGCATTAGTCCACTCCTCTTCCTTCAGGTAATCATTTTCACTAGAGCCAAAATGACTAGAGAAGATTTTGGCCATTTGCTCCCCAATAACAGGTCATTTGATCATGGGCTTTTAAAGAAGTACTCAGTGTCATCAGGCAGAGCTTCTGCCAGTTTTCTATCTCATCTACCCATTTTCAGGGTTTAGTATAGAAAATTGTTGCAATGACTGGGAAATCCCAGATGCCCTAATGCATTCCAAGATCTCCTGAGGATGGTACATTACATGTGTAACTCCAGATACACATCACCCCATGCATTAAGAACGCTAGCATGAGACACGAGCCAAGCAGCATGGGTTCTCAAACAGCAGCAGAGGACACCTGCTAGACTTCAAACCACTGGTGATTTAATTTTTTTTTTGATTTGTAAGAGCCTCAGAAGAGCTAAAAAATGTCTAAGAACTTTCTCTAAATAACCTGTTGAATTTACCACATTGCTTCATGCCACCAGCTTTTATGAAGGGAGACACTGCTCAGTACTTTTTTCCTTGCCCAAAAACAACAGGAAAGCAGAAACTATAGGTTTTGCTGCACATATGTTGCCAGGAAGATGGTCTCAGAGTACAGAGTTAGGTGGAGTGACTGAGACACTAGGGGCGACTGACCAAAGTGACTTGCCTAAAGTGACTGGCATATACACAATAACACAGAAAAATATGGGTTTTTATAACTCCAGTTTACTTCCCGAATTTGAGAACAAGCCAAACAGGATTTTGTAATAAAAAGGAATCTAACCAGCTCCTCCTGGGGGGCTTCACTGGGAAGAGATCAAGTGCTCTTTCTTCCTGGCCCCATGGTGTGTGTGTCAGGAAAAGCTCCAGTTGCGATGGTGTGTTCTTGTGACAGCTGCAGAAGGGACAAATCTGAACGAGTGTCTTCACAGATCAGAAAGCTAAATTTTGCCTAGAGTTGTTCCCAGGTTGCTTCATATTAATTTTTTTTTTTCAAATCACTTTGTTCAAAGGAGTTTAGAAAACAAGTAAGTAGTTGAAAATGAACAGTCTAGAACTCTGAATTTCAATTGAGATTTAACTTCAAGAAACAGAGGTTCACCATGTGCTATCCCCTCTCTCCATTCCATTATCTCGTGCCTCTTTATTTGCACATTAGAGCTATCCCTTCTGGCTTTGAAATTCAATAATTTGATATATACACAGAGGCAAATATTCATCTTATACTCAAAACGTATTTAAATTAGCCCTAAGACCTGAATCAGCTGAAGGCATAACAAAGTTGTGAGCCTTTCAAGACATAACTAACTATTAATTTTAGATTTCTCTTGTGACACCAAGTTGATAGATACAAAATAAACTTACACTGATAAATGAGAATCAGAGCAGAAATTATTTCTACATTACATTATGGCTGCTTAAAACATGATAAAATTTTAATTTGTTTTTCAAGTTTTGAAACAAATACTTCTGGATTAGTGTATAAAATAACGTAAGCAATCTCATTTAAGTAGCCACTTCCAACTTTTTTCCTTGAGCAACTTTTTACTAAGAACATATTTTCATATGTATTTCTCCTTTCCCTACTCCAAAGTTTCACACAACTGCTGGAATTTATTCTGTATGCATGCATTCATTAATTTTTTAAAAATCTTATTTCCAAAAATAGCATTTCACTTCACTGAGATATGCATGTATTCAAAGTGCTATGCTTCATGCAGTCATTTCACTGTATACAAAGAAGTGACACAGCTTTCTTAGGGCCTAAGCTGAAAATATATTGCAACTCTATTAGGCTTTTTGTGCCTCTAAGACAAAACTTCTCTGTCAAGGGAAAAAGTAAGCTTTGATCTCAGAAACAAAAAAAACCCCAAACCTGCTTCAGTGTCTGAAAATCAGTGTGTTACAACTGTTTGAGTGAAGCCAAATATGTACAAACACTAAGATGATTTCTCCTCTCCCCCCAGCAATGCTGCATGGAAATTCAAAGTGACAAAAGCAAAACACAAAACAGAGACAAAAAAACATCAGAGGTTACTTTCAGAAAGATATTTTGAATCTGGCATATGCAATATTTCTCAGTAATGATTTTTCATTCCTTTGTAGGTTTTTTTCTTTAAAAAAATAAACTTGCTCAACTGATAAATGCTTTACATGGATCATCTATAAAAAAAGGAGAAAAGAATCCTCTGAAATAAATAAAATTACACCTTTATCTCCAAAAAATTATTTGCCAATGTCATTATTCATTCTATTTTGTTCCATTTCATTCCTTTACACAGCCACACTATGGTGGTAGCTTATTTCACAACTTGTTTTCTTATTTAGATCTTAATGGGAACGTTTGCTTGCCAGAAAACAACATATCCTTTGAAAACCTGACACCTCACGGTAACAGCAGGAACGAAGAACAGAGAGACAGGGCTGTAATATGAGACTGGTAAAAACTTCTCACGTCCCCGAACCAGGCTCTTGGTATCTCACATCATCCCTTTATAAACTAGGAGATGAAAAATAGGCTTCTTACAGAAAGATAAGCTACAACTTCTAACCCAAATATAATTGTTGCTGCTTTCTACAGGGTTTCCTCAATACACATAAACTGTCAGTCACCCATCATACTGTTTTCTATCCCTTGTTCTAGAGTGCCTGGTCTCTCAAGTGTTCTCAACATTTTCATATCACAGAAAACAACACAAATCAAAAACTTACCCAGAGAATATAACATGTAGACAGCCCCTTTACTAAGATAAATTTTATTTATTTCTACAGGCCTCTTCCTGGATTTAAGTTTTCAGAGACAAGCAATGGACTTAGTTCTGTATTCTCATGTGCAGTGTACAAATCAAGCAATAGCCTTTCCTGTAGGCAATAAAACCCTAAAAATACAGTCTTTCTGGCTTACAAATATAAAAACAACTAGTAAATACAAACAGGGACTTTCATAAATATTCTGAAAACTTCAACTAAGTCTAGGTTGAACTCCAGAAAATGAAGACTATTTTAAATGAAGATACTTCCCTGCTTCATTCTCAATCATGAATCCCCATTCCACCCCCTATATAGGAAAGCAGGGTACTAATATATAGCTACTATATTTCTAAGACTAGTCACAGTCAGCACCATAACAAGCTTAGTGCAATATTGATTTTTCTTCTCCCCCTTGCTCCCCAGCCCCCAAACAGAACAATAAATTTAACACACCAGAGAAGTCTGCAGAAATAAGACAAGTTTTCTTTACATCTATTGAAATTAAATGTTAATATTCTGGCATATTTATCAACGTATGGAGTTTGAATAGTCACAGCATCATTAACGTTGTCTGCAAAGTCCACCACTAAACCATGTCCCCAAGAGCCACATCTACATGTCTTGTCTTTTAAACACCTCCAGGGATGGTGACTCCCCCACTCCCCTGGGCAGCCTGCTCCAATGCCTGACCACCCATTTCAGCAAAAAAACTCTTCTTAATATCCAATCTAAACCTCTGCTGGCATAACTTGAGCCAATTCCTCTTATCCTATTGCTTGTTACCTGGGAAAAAGAGGCCAAACCCCACCTGGCTACAACCTCCATCCAGGTTGTTGTAGAGAGCAATAAGGTTCCCCCTGAGCCTCCTTTTCTCCCAGCTAAACACTCCCAGCTCCCTCAGCTGCTCCTCATAAAACTTGTGCTCTCCATCCTTCATGTTAAATTTGACATAAAAAGGCATTGTACAGTTTATAGCATTGCTTCTGAAACTCAGGATAAAACTTGGGGGTGGGAAGGGGAGTAGCAATCCTCGTGACAATGCCAGAAATAAAACCTAACTTGGAGACTGATCTGGTTTAACTTCACGTTTCTCTGATCGAAAAGCACCTGCAGGCAGGAAGGATAATTATCTCCCCCATTACTTTAAAAATACATTGAAAAATAGATTTAAAGAATGTACTATTTGCATATTGAAAAATATATTTAAAAGATATTCAAATATTCAAAAAGATTCATAGAAGCTGCCTAAGTACAGCTAAATAGTATACAAGGAGGAAAAAACCACAGTAACACAAGTGAAGACATATGGAAAATAGCATATATATTTATACAGTATTTAGGTATCTATAAATAACTAGCATTTTCACTATGTTACATTAGATGGAAAAAAAATTTATTAAAAAGTCCATTTATGTTCAGTTTTCTGCACTTCTCCCTTCAAGGAATACTATCGGCAATTCCTCTCTTGCTAAAATGGCTGCAGCCATTAGGAACTACAATAAATAACAAATCACAAACATAATACCAAAAACTCAGCCTGTACAAAGTTGATTGTTTTTTTAAAAGTCATATATGCATATTCCCCCAGCCTTAGAGCAAACACATGCACAGAAGACACATATCCAGAAGTGTAGAGAAGGAAAATCAAAAATGGTGCTTATAGTTCAGGATACATATCAATTAGTAAGGAGTAGACACCATAATCTGAAAATCAGTGCTTTTCACAAATTAAAGGAGCCTAAGATAAACAGTGGAAAACATGTTGCCAATCCAACACTATGTTAACAGAGGTTAATGGTTTCCTTCAGATATCCTTTTTTCCCATTAATACTTAGAAATAAGACCATACATTTCTCCATTATGAAGATAAAGGTTGTGAGCTTAGGCTGCACAGAGAGCTGACCTATAATAAAACCATCCAGATGATCCAGGCTTTCCTGCAGTACTTTGTATTAACAGTTAGCTAGATTAAAAAAAAAAAGTAAAATATGAGAGGCTTAAGGGAGCTGTTTCATAGTCCATGGACTGACTCTTAAATCAGGAGTGAGTGGATTACCAGATTGCTTTTAAATAATCTCTCTAAAAATACCACTTGAGAAGATATTCAATGGAAATACCTTGCTTGCAGGACCTGCTCTGAATGCCACAAAAAGATCTGAATAATTATCCCAACTGAGTAAAAGTTCTAGGCTTCCGGGCATAAACAGGCTGCATCAGCACTGAATAATCCCCTGTTCTCCTTGAGATGTTAGTCCCTTGTCTTGTTACTCCTCCTGCCCTGCACTTCTCTGTAATACATTAAGAGAGAAGTAGTGTTTTATGTTCAACAAGACATTCCAACTCAGAAGGCACCTGTACTACTTGGACAAAAAATGAAAATCAAAACAAAACAAAAAAACTCACAACCAAAAAGCCCCTTACAAAATTCATCTTTTCAGCCAAAATTAATTTTACTGTCTTCCTAAACTCCCTTTCTAATTTACTCCTCTATAAATTCTGTCTCTTCCTTCTTGAAAGCTTAAGAAAGTCAGCTCTATATTCATACTCAAGATTAACCTCATAACACGTACTCTCAAGTAAAACTAAAATGCCTCATTTTCACTGTGTTTTTATCTATTTCCATGAGCTCACAGAAATAATTTACCCTGAATTAGGTACAGGAACACATCTTTTAAGCCAGAAAGATAAAGAGACTTTCCTGGGTTAATGGAGCCCGCAGCTTCACTCCAATATCAACTTAACTGCGTCCTTCCTTCACCCCCACATTGTCCTGGTTGGCTTCCTACCTTGCACACATTTCCTCTCTCCAACACCAACACATAGCTGCCTTCTATGACTGATGCCTTTTTCCATTAAATATCTTCCCATATGGAATCACACTCAGTGGGTTAGAGCGCTTTCAGGCTTCCTTTTTGAAAGCTCCAATAAGGTTGTAATGAATTATAACAAACCTAACTCCAAATCACAGCACGTGGTCGGTGCTTGCAGTGACACAATCCAGTGACATCTGAAGCCCACATAACTTTAAGGAAGAGGGCAGGTTTAGATTAGATATTAGGAAGAAATGCTCTACTGTGAGGGTGGTGAGAGATTGCCCAGAGAAGCTGTGGATGTCCCACCCCTGGCAGTGTTCAAAGCCAGGCTGGAGGGGGCCTCTGAGCAACCTGCCCATGGCAGAGGGGTTGGAACTGAATGGTCTTTAAGGTCACTTCCAAACCTAACAATTCTATGTTTCTATGAAATTTGAAACTGAAGATCTCAAAAGACAGCTGAGAAGGACAGGTCAGCATTTATAAAAGATGTTCTAATATGCTTTCCTGTGCAGACTTTACCACTACTCATGAAAATTTGCTTAGAAAATATCTCACCCCTTGAAGATCAATACAAATTAAACTTCAATGTTGTTAAAATTCTTATTCTAGTAAATTCCTCTGTGTGTGTGTCAGATTGCTGGCCTCAAAAAATTAGGACAATGAGAAGATTTTAAGCTAATAAGATCTTGTAAAAATAAGAAGCTCTTGAACTTAGAAAGATATCTTTTTTATTAATCCAATGTCATCACAAAGTGTTATCTCAGCTTAAACTACATTGACTGGGGAATTAATGACACTACTGAGATAAACTCATTTCAAATTACCACAACTGCACACATTAAAATCCAAATTGAAATGTATGCCTAAGGATCTATTATTCAGACTTTACAAATACCAAATGTCTCCTGCTCAGTCATGTCTCAAAACAACAATTCCTTACTGAGTAACGTGGGGTTTAATTCTATTTGGCTCTGCACTGCTCCAAACCAGCCTGGGAAAGAACAATATGTAGCTAAAGGAAGGGCTGCTGATTAACAGATTCCTCTGCACCCTCTTACACCAGCTCACTATAGTTTGATGTTGCTAAACTACTTGATTTGGATGGATTGTGTCACCTCTCTCTCTCTCTCTCTTTAAAAGCCAGCCTACAAAGTATAATCAGGAAGAAATTTTTTGCTCTTTGGTAGATGGCTTTGGGCAAATAGCTCCATTTTTCTCACAGTCATGCAATGTAGCCTTTCCAGGCAACTGAGTACAGACAGGCTGCAGAAAGCAGAAGTGAAACACAGCTGACTGTGGAAGGAGTCTGCTGCCGTAGCTTCCTTTTGTCACTGGGGGTTTCAGAAATTAAGTAACTTAAAAAGAGCACTGATAAATTATCAGCATCAAAATGGCATGAAGTACAGTGAGCAGTAGGGAGAAAAAGTAAAAGCTTTAACATCAACATCATATTTGAACTGTTTGAACTGGGCATGTCTACCCTTTCTTCCTGCCCTTACAAACAAAGTTCTTGCACAGATTTAGTTTTTATCAGGCATATCACTTCTGTAGACTCCTGGCAGCTAGGAAATGAATGACCTCCTGCACTAAGCATTTCATTAGTGACACAAACTTGGAAACTGTTCTGTGACATGGCAGAAGCCAAGTTCTGTGTGAAAACTACGTTATTACATGAACTTATTGAAGGAGGTACAACACAAGGAAAACACTCTAAACAAGTCTACTTTCTCTCTCCAATTTAACCAGAGCATCAAACGTGGAAGATGGCTACACTTGATTGCTTACACACTGAATGAATCATTGAGCAAAGAAACCTCATTTTTCAGTGCATTATCAAATTACCAAGTTACCAAAATTCCAAGCAAGAATATACTGTCCTCTATAAAAATCCTAATTTTGGACAACATCTGAAGACTCATGTATAAATATGTACATTATATGTACATATAAATGCCCTCCCAAGAAATTTGAGATACATTTTTATGACAGAGCTTTTACAGTGCTTACATTCTGAATTAAAAAAGCAATAAAATTGAAAGGGAGCTAAACCTGTTGCTTTAAAATTTATTTGAATTCCAGGTGAAGAAGCTGAAAGCAAAATATAATTTAGTAAGAATATTGTAGTCTTCATGTCTATTTTTTTTTCATAAAAGACAGCTAAGTAGAACTAAATAAATGTCATCTGCAAGTAAAAGTTATAGTTTACTGAAAAGAAATTCTGAATTTTATACCTATGGAGGGGGAAAAAAGTAATTATGAAGGGAGAGAATAACAGCCATGCCCTGTAGAGTTAGAAATACAGAAGATGTAAAAAAAAAGCGCACTTCATAATGATATTAAGTTTGTCATCATTATATACTTTATAAGCTTTAATATAGAGGCCTGTTTCTGTGATTTTTCTTCAAAATAACAATAAAGTAAAAACAAAGGCTGTCAAAGAAGCAGACATGGAACTCTAATCTCCATCACAGCAAGTATTACACCAGTAGACCAGGCTTTATGCAGTCATACATGGTGACAGAAAGGCTGTTCCAAGTCACAACTCGGACCTGTACAAATCATACAAGACACAAGTCAACAGACAGAGCCTTAGGAACAAAGCTTGAGACATTAGCAGAACTTCCAGTAACAATATCACCACGGTTAAATGATGGTATAATAATAAATAAAATAGAAACAAATATGAGTCCCATCCATAAAAACAAACCCAATGTCCTGTAATGGAAGCACAATGTCAGAATGGCTTGATACACTATAAATCTACTCCATTGATAAGTCTGACATATCTGATACCCGGCACATATGGGAACAAACTAAAGGAACATCAGGAAAGAAAAACAGAGTGCCACTTGTGACCTTGATTTAGGCTGTTCTCCCTCCCACGTTTTAGGTCATAGTCACACTGTAACCTGTGCACAGGACTAATAAGCATTAGAAAGTGTACAGAAAAAAAGTGTAAAAATGCATGTGATTTGCTTGCAAAAAGCCTAGGAGAACCAAACTCTCTTAGGTTTAAGCTAATTGTCCTTGTTCTTGATATAACTTTTTTTTACCTAGAATAGGTAGCAATAAAAGTAGCAGTTCAGATTCTGTCTAAAGTAAGATTCCCATTTATATTGTAAATTATGCTGTATAATTTTTATTTCAGGCTTTTAATCAACATTCTTAAAGCAAATGGTATGATCCTTTCCCTGATATTCGTGCTCCTGATGCAATGTTTGCACCATTCCTGTTCTTGTTTGTCAATAGTTTTTCAAAAGCCTTCTGTTACAAAATCCCTTAGTTTAAATCAGTGAAAAATATCCAAGTTTCTGAAATACTCAGAGGAATAGATGATGCATAGCATTTTATTTTTAAGGGTAAAGAAACAACAAGGTCTTATCACACCAAAGCATTAGAGTAGAAACTGTTTTGGTGCATGCAAAAACCACTGATGACTAGAGAAGGTGCATAAAGCTACTGTGCAAATAAACTACCAAGTGGGAAAGAGGAAGCTTAACAAATCTGATATTAGTGAAACAGGTAAATATCAACCCAAACAGTAACACCATCAGTCAATGCTCATGATTGCAAAAAATGTTCTAGTTACAGCAAATCACTGTCTATCTATATATGGAGAGATATCTATATAAACTCAAAAGTTATTTTGTAGGGAGGAAGATTTGGTCTTTGGAGTCCTAATTAAGAGTTGTTTTACTACAGAAGAGTAATGAAAAGCAGTGCTAGAGGTTTGTGTAGGAACTAATCTCCATTTAAATCAATAGATACGAGTCAAAGCCAATTTCAAATGAAAAAGGAAGGAAAAAAAATTCTTGTTAGCAAGCTGAAAAGGAAGACCCTATAAGTGGCATAAAACAGTAAGTATTTGTGCTATGAAGGATCCCAAGGACCCAAAATGCTATTTCAGGCCCCTTGGGTTGGATCTTATGCATATTCCAGGCAAAAAAACCAACTACCCTTGCTTGCCTAAATCTAGACAAGCAGATGTATCTTGCAAGATATGTAGAGAACTTGGAAACAAGTTCACAGAACTGCCACAACTTTTTCACATGTCCTGCAGGGTTGAAATGAGGAAGAAAATAGAAAAAGAAAATTTAAAGTAAAGGAACAATTTACAGTTGTCTACAGCTTTTCTTCAGGGGTAAGATGGAAAATGAAGCCAAAGAAAAAGGGGAAGGATATACAGACAGAACAGTTTGGTAGTGGTACATTCAACTATTATTTTGAGGAAATATGTGTGAGTCTTCACACTGAAGTGAAACATTGTCCAGTGAGTAACAACAGTGGTTACTTCATTTCCAAGCTGAGATCAGACGATTCCCGTAATACTCTAGAAGTATTACAACAACTTCTATTAGTCCTTGTTTAGTAATTGAGGAATTAAGACTCAAATCTCAAGCCCCTTTGTTATTTTGTAGAGGCTTAAAATTGACCATTAGGAATTTTAGTCAGATAAAAGGTTTCCATTCCGGATTTGTTTTCAAATCCTGATATTCGGGAGGGCAGAAATATATGCTCCAAATATTTTTCCACATACTTTTCTGGTTTTAAGTTAATTAGATGCATATTCAATATCACTACAATTACAAGGAAAATACTTTTTTCATATTATTTACAATTAAAGGATTACTTTCACTACTTAATGTAAACACACACTGTAACTGCTTGAGGTCCTAAGTGTTATTTAAGTTAAGACAATCAAATATGCATTGTCTATGCCAACGTCCTCATGGAAAATTAGATGTGAAGGGAGAAACCCTTAAAGAAGCTGCACATGTGCTCTTACTAAAATATTGTGCAGAAGAACTTGGAATTTTTGTAACTTCCTAAAGTCCCATGACATCTTCTGACCAGTACTGGGCAGTCTCGGTATTAAAATCTCTGTTTAAAACAAGAGTTGGGTTGAACAATCAACACCTACATTGGGACTGTTGAGCTCTACTTGCTCTGAAAAAAGAGAATCTAGGCACAGCACAAGTTCCAAAACAATTGCTAATTTTTTACTATTACTATTGTTTACTACGAAACAGACTGGCCTTACAGAGTGTTCATTTACTACAGCAGGACGTTTATCACTGTTATTCTTATTTTCAGCCAAGCATATGGAGTTTTTCCTTTTCTAGGTGAAGTCTTCCATGCCAGTTGCACACAGGAAGCCCCAGAGACCACTTGTAGAGCCGCACAGAAAACCAAAGCACAGACTGGAGAAAAGAATGCTCCCCAAGGTTTTTGTTCCTAGCAAACCAATTTACTCGAACTACAAAACTTTCCTGTTCACATTTAAGTTTGCATACATCACTGACTGCCAATACCAGGATATAAACAAATGGAGAGAAAAATAAAAGCCTTTGGTGAAAATTAAACACTCCAACACAAAAAATAAGAATCACAGCTTTTTTCAGTGGTTTCCTACAGATACATGTAAGAAGGACAGAGAACCACCCAATGTGGAGAGTCAGAGAGAGGGGAGAAAGCCGCAATCAGTGTTCGGTGTTCAACAGGGCTCAGCTCCCCTCAGCAGGGATCGGCACGCATGTATGAAACACAAATGTTACTCCAACACACCTGTAATTAAATATTATTGCAGATCTTCAAAGAGAAGTTCCAGGATATGTTTGAGAACACAAATTTCGACTCCTGATGCAACATTTTGTAAATGCAGTTTGTTTTCCCTCAAGGAGAGTAAAGCAGTGAGAAAGCAGCACATTGCTTTGCTGTCTCTATTTTCAGAAAAAGAAGGTATAAGACACTTATGAGAGGACCTAGGGAAGCACAGAGGCACCTGGAATGTCTTCTCCAGGTGTTGTGAAATAAGATTTCCACTCCTTCCCCTACCCTACAGGAGGCTTCTCTTTCTTACTCTCACACAAAACTGGAAGTTAAAGAACTCATTTGTCACTGTATTTGCTTAACTAGATAGCAGGATGAAACACACATTTTAAGTACAAAGGGTTACCAGCATTCTCAAGTTATATGTTTCCTCTGCCAACATTTATTACAATCTTTTCACCTTTACATATAGCAAACTATTATGTAGTTACTGAAACATTTGCAGTACTCAAAGATACCCAATACTAATTGATCAATCAACCTGCATTGACACACTGGATTTAACATGTCATATTGAATTACTGATCATTTTTCTAATCTTACCAAGTCAATCTGGGGCAAAGACATCTGCAGTTTAGCTGGAGTATTTTTTAAACACCTGCTTCCTTAATATTGTAGTATCACTAATTTGAAGGGAAGCATGCACCTCACACCTTGCACGTTTTGGTGCCTGATTGCACACTTCATAAATATTAAATTCATTAACTCCTCTTCCCTCATTTAAAAAAAATGCTGTATTTTATTGAAATAATAGTTTTACTAGTGTTGCATATATTGAATTTATTTGCTCTGTATTGAAGTTGCTTCAATTCTTTTTAAGAAAACAAACATGGTATTTGAGTTTTCTTCTAATACCAAGAAAGAGAACATGTACCTGTACAGACATGCTTAAGTCCGATGTCAACACTGCCTTTTTTAATCAGAAAAAAATGTTAAGTACCCTATCATGGAAAAAGGGCAATATACATCCAACAGTCCACTTTGACTTCGTAAAACACAGTGTTTACCAACAAAGGTAGAAGAAAATACTGTGCTAAAATTTCTATACTTTTCAAGTGGTTGACGATCAGGAAACTGAAATGGTGATTTTACAGCAGACTTTCAGCCTTTCCCCCCCCCCCCCCCCCCCCCCCACCTCCCA
>VYXB01008616.1:115336-137729 GCA_013397135.1 Pachyramphus minor
CCCCACCATGAGACTATTATAACTGCTATACAGAACTTGTCACACCACATGACGAAATTGTAATTTTTACTATAAAGTCAGAACTATTTTGCAAAGAAATTGAAGGAATGCATGTGGTAAAGAGCAGCAAGGATAAATAGTGTCAGGATTTTGGATAAAACTAAGAACAACATTCCGCTTTTAAGATGTGGAACTGGAATTACATGGAACTGTAGCTGGCTGATTAAATGAGATTAACAGCTGAACTTTCTTGTAGAAACTGAGTTTAAGAAGAAAGGCAACAGTTGTGTTTTACAGCTTATGGACAAAAAAGAAAGTACTACTAGCTCTTAAAATGTCTGATTTGATAGGAGAATGTGCCTCCTATCGCTGTGATTAGTCCTTCCCTACCTCATTAAGCCTCTGCTCTTCACTAAGAAGCAATGAAATACAAGTCAGCTGATTCCAGACTACTTCCTGACAATTAATAACTGAAATAAACACTATACCAAGTGTCTTAAGTAAATTCACTGTGATCCTAAAAAGTTTAGGAAAGTAAAAGAATAGAGACAATATACAACCCAACTGTGTGAGCCATGGCTCACCACCTGACAAGCTTGCAAAACAATAGTTAAAATAACCTGAGTTGCAAGTAAAAGTAAAATGAAATAGAGCTTACCACATTTTTAAAAGTTATTTCTGTTACAGTTAGGAACCATCCTGATTTTATTTTCTTGTCTTATAATACATCTTACAGGCAGAAAAACAATGCATATCACCTGTTGTACTAAATCTACAACAGCATAAATGCTCTAAACTTCAGCATTGTGATAAATACTGTGGATGTAAGATCATGTCGGATCATTTTATTTCCCTGCCAAGCATTCTGTAGATGAGAAAATGAGAAACTTGTTCCCAAGATTACTTACCCATGAAGTTCAGATAGCTCTCCCCTCCGAGTGCATGAGTAATGAGACGAATCATTTTATGAAGCTGTATTCCACGATCAATAACTGGCGTAAGAGGCATGAGCACACTCATGTTTGTGTACATCTCCGCATCCATCAGTCGAAAAGCCAATGTCTTATCACCAACAAGGGCCTAGAACAGTTCAAAAAGCAGTGAACAAAGCCCTTGGGTGTTCTTAACACCCAGAATTGTTTCTAAGTTGTTTTTTTTTTACAGCAGGTGTTCTCTATGGTAAGGGGAGGACTTGCAAGACCAGTGAGGAGCTGAGGACAATGGCTCAGGGTGCATGATCCCTGTTCCCAAAGAAACCTTCCTGCCACTGCCTATGATCACCAGGTCACAGCAACTCCACCTTCTAATTACTGAACCTGTGTATTGTGTGATGTGCAATCATGTGAGTGTGAGATAGATCTAGTCCGAGGCCAAAAAGAGGAAGCACCTAAACTGAGGCAGGGATGGCCATGAGCTGAGCCTCAACTGGATGTCAGACTCAAGTGTCTGTTTTAACCCTGCAGGTGGTTACTGAGGCTCCCCAGGCCAACAGGATAATATTATCATTATTATATGATAATAAACAGCTGCCTAACTCCTGCTGATGTCCTACATTTCACCTGATGGGATCAAACTGCATAATTACTTCTAAGAACTTTTTTTGCCTACAGATATCAAAATGTGACAGGTTACCATTTGGGAATTTTTATAGAAAACACAGAAAATGAGAAATAAAACATCCCAAGTGAAGTTCCTGGAATGTGAAAATAGAAGGGTATTAACAAAACTCCTGATTTAGAGTTGCAGAAGGAGTATGAAGCATTCATTCATATGCAATCAAGAAGGTGATTGGTTTTCTGTGATTTCACACAAGACAAAAAACGAACTAGTAATTCTGTCTAAAAGCAGTGACTGAATTACTGACTTGCTAGTGCTTACTGCTACTTGAGAAAGGCCACACAAATGCTATTCTAATATACTAGCATGCAGGTAGTTGAAAAGGTTTTGGAGCATTTATATGTAAATATCTAGTTTTTGTTCAATTAGCCTAATTTTCATTTTATACTCTTGCATGAAAACTCACTAAATTCCAAAGAGACAGATGAATTGTAAGCAGGTATAGCTGAAAAGCACAGTCATCCTTTAGATTTCCAACTGACAATATAAGAGTATCGACAGATTATTCCCTTAGGTAAAAACCAGACTTTAAAAAAAAAATTAAAAAATTCCTATGTGACAATGACAAGACTGGAGACTGCAATGAACAACTATTCTCTGGACTCAGAAAGTGGCATTTGTTCGTGTCATTTAATACCCCTAATCTTTCTATTCAAAGAGAAAGTAAACGTTCCCTATGCTTGTTTTCTATGACAGCCACGGTTCTATCAACAGATATATTTCCCCCTTCAATGATCAATTTGCTGCCCTGAAGAATCTTACTTTATTTAGTTTTCTTCTGATGAAAACCAATCCACACTGGTGATCTTCTTACCAGCTGTCTCACAGCACTTTTTCCAGATATGCTGTATGTCCTTGGAGACACAGGACCAAAGCTGCCTCCAACATTCAACATGCACACAAACCATGAAAGACTCCAGGCGTGCTGATTGTGCCCTTTGTTCTCTGTTCCATTCATAATAATTCCAGGACTGCATCTGCTTTTGACAGCAATTAGCTTCAAGCTGCTATTTTCACATACTTATAACCACGAGCCCTTGTATTCTGACTGATAATAGTCAGTTCATAGCCAGTTATAAAATATAAGAAACTAGAATTGTAACCTCACGTGCATCACTTTCAGCATCTTCAGACTGAATTTTATCTACACTTCCATTTTGTTTCTCTATCCTACTTTTCACATATCAACCTGATGTATACCTGCAATCATTTTTTTAATTTTAATTAAATAGATTTTTCCCAACTATGAGATTCTAAACCAAAAACACATATTGATATAGGAAACAACTTAATTAATAGAAATGAACATAAAATTGAAAAATGACAACAGTAATGTTACATGCCATGCTTTAGGATGAAGAATCAGCTTTGATGAAAGCAAATTATCATACAATACTATAGATTTCAAAGTAATTTCTGAAGTTCTTTACCAGGATCTTGACTCTTGTCTCATGCCTTAAGTGAACACTCTAAGAGTCTGAGATTAGAACGTAAGTACACAAAATGAATATACTGAATGATAAATGTAGAATTCTCTTTTTAAAATAAAACATAAACTTTGTTTTGGACACTTCTGTTGACTTGTATTACAGAGGTACAGGAAATAGAATACCAACTTCTATGTAAAGGAAAAAGTTGAAGGTAGTTACTTAAAAAAAATGTTAATTTCTAATAAAAGGTTTAAATTCCTAATTTTACAATTTTCGACTAATGTATTCTGACTCTTCAGAAACACCCATCAAACAGATTGTGGAAGATGAGTGTTATCCAAATTCATCATTATTTTTTCATTTTTCCATACACAGAACTATTACTGTTAATGTATTTTGAACTAAAATGTTGCAGAATATTCCTTTTAGGTCTCAAAAGAGGATGTTTGCAATCCTTCCAGAGAGGGAAGGTCTTCATGAAGGGAATACAACAGTCACAAACACTGATTCAATGAACAAATTTTCTAAATTGGGATGTTGTTTATGCTTATCATAAACAGGGCTCCAGCTTACTGAATGGAAATAAGATTTTCAAAAGCATGGATTATACACCTTCCTATGTTCTATGACAGGCAAAAAAAGATGGTCATTTCTTGGAAACAAAACAAAACTGAAAACTAACCTTACCCACCCACGGCAGGCAGGACTCCTTTATTAAAGTGAAGGATCAAAACAAACCAAAAACACATGAAAACCCAACAAAAATTAAAAAACAGTAAAAGAAACATGAGCAGTAGTCCACATCTACCCATCTCTGAAATTCTTGCCATCCTTCTCAACTCTTGCTGCATTTTTAAAAAGAAAACCCACCAAACCTATAAACATCATCTTTTACTTCTCATAAATAAACAGATAAAATACCTGGTCATGACTCTCTGCATAAGCAATGTATTTTTCTTCATACCGTCTGTTTGTTAATGTATGCACAATATTGCCCATGTTCCAGTCTTCATCTTTCAACTCCTTAATTATCTGCAGGGGAAAAAAAAAAAAAAAGAAAGATCCCTGAAAATTTATTCCTGTTTTAAGTAAAAGCATGTAGTATTATCTTGGCACAGAAATGTCCAATGGATTGTGAACTGTAGTATTTCATCTGTTCCTGTTTTGAAGTGATGAGCTTTCTCTGACCATCCAAAGATACTTTTTCTTTCCTTTTCAATTCTACCACATAAATAATTAGAATACTTTGTTTCTCCTATACTTCCATGTGGAAGCAGGGACATAACTTGCCATCTATTCTGTGAATCCTCAGATACAGCAGGCAATGTGATTGATAGGACCTGCAAGAAAAGCACTGCACCAAAAACGAGGAAAAAAAAATATGTGGGCACACATCTACCTGATCCACAATATCAGGAGATGCAACTCTGGCACATGAGAGCTTCCAAATACATCTTAACCACTGGGCTGTGTGGTGCTACATCCTGATTTTTTAGCAATTTAGATTAAATCCCATTAATGGGAATTTTCTCCCTCATATGACATTATTTCCTCCCTCTTCTAAATCGGGTTTAATTTCAGTATTAGCCCTTCATTTTTTCAAGACTATTTTATAGACCTCCATTGATCATGCCGACTTAAATACACACACATACATATATAGACATAAAAATAAAAGTGATAAAAAGGCAATAACACCAAGATAGCTAATATCATGCTGTAAAATTTAACTTTCTGGTTCTAACTTTGTTTGTACTCCTGAGCAGTCTTGTTTTTCTTTCCTTTTCTTTTCTTGTTTTTTTTTGTTTGGTTGGTTTTTTTCCCTGAGTTCTGGCTCTGAACACATCCAAGTCCTCATGCAGCATCATATTATGTACTACACATATCTTTGTCGTAACAGTCACTGTACTAGTTCAGTTCAAATAATTTATCTTTCTTACTTTTACAGTTTCCTCAGAATTAGTTCATGGAAACTCTTGGAGATCCTTCAGTTTTAAAACAGATTTCAAAAATTACCTAGAAAACTTACTATTAGCAGGTATATACTTAAAAACTGGAGAGAAATGAGAGCAAGCAGCGTAGGAGAGTTTGATAACAACTGATAGACTTCTCCTTTCCAATCATTTCAGCTTTATTTTCCCCCTTGAGAAACGTGGAAACAAAGGAAGTACGTCACCTCTTTCTCTAACTCCATGTTCTCTATTGTGGCTGCTTATTTGCAGTCTCCTTAGCTAAAAGCTTGCTGCCTACATCATATTCTTGTGCAATTAGCACATTCCTAAATAACTGGAGGTCTGCTGGGAAACAAGCTAGATTATCATAGCTGATCTGCAATCCCATCAACATCCCATGCCTAGCCCATGACAAGCACATGTTTAGGTTAGAAGAAGTGAGATTTTCTCCCACTAAAGAACAGAATTTACTGCATCATAACCATGTTTCCTATGCAAGTATTGCAAATTAAAATAAGCAGACCACAGCAGAGACTGCTAAATCAGATTATTGATTTTTAATATTTGTAAAATTCTACAGTCTGTTTTTCTGCCTATGTAATATGCCCTTGGCCACTTGCATTTTGCCTACCTGGAAAATTGCTCATCTCGGCCTGTCTTAAAGCGTGATAAGGAAGTTGAAGATGTAAAGAGAAAACAACAACAACAAAAATGCCTGCAAACACCTCCCTTGCCCCCTTCAAAACATCACAAGGTATTTTTTGTTGCTACAAAAATCTGAGCCCTCACTGCACTCCAGGATCTAAATCTCTAAATATGTAAATTACACGTTCCAAAGTTTAAGGATGGTGTCCCTGCTGGAATAGCTGCCAAGTTTATCTTCCAAAAAGAGGTTTGAAATCTGTTTTTTCAATTGGCTCTCCACCTCCTAGTTACAAAATTGAAAGATGCTGAAGATAAGTTAATTTGGTTTTTTATTTATAGCTACTCACTATATTTATTGAAGTATTAGTAGTAATATAAAACATTTATTGTTTTCAGATCATCATGATAGCCCAAGGGATTTGAGTGTTATCTTCTATCTAACTGAAAAACCTTCTCTAAAACAGCAGTAGGAGCTTTTTGAGATCATTTAGTGTTTTATTCCTTTTTTTTGTGATTCTCTGTATTAAGGAAAACGTGATATAAATCCTTGTTGTAGTCAGTGTTTA
Organism: Pachyramphus minor; assembly: GCA_013397135.1. Classification (NCBI taxonomy): domain Eukaryota; kingdom Metazoa; phylum Chordata; class Aves; order Passeriformes; family Tyrannidae; genus Pachyramphus; species Pachyramphus minor. The sequence continues at coordinate 121,547 of VYXB01008616.1, forward strand.
TTAGTATATTATTGTTCTTGAAGAGCATTTACAGTTTTTTTATTACTCTTTCTGTAGCTCCATTGTACCAATTGCAGGTATTTGTATAACTCCCTTGGGTTTACTTTGGTTAAAACTTTCAGCTCTATATTCTGTTCCAAGTAACACACTCAGTGCCATGAGGGTTTGTTGCATGTTTGTTGAGTGATTCTTCCATATTTATATGCATATAGTTAACTTATTATCTACCTGTTCACATTCCATACAGATTACACATTCTACAGCTGTTGCAAGATACAGGTTATTCCAAACAAATTGAGTTTATGTGTATTGTATGAAGAAAACAAATATCAGCTAGAATGAAAATACCAGCTCCTGAACTTCCTCACCCGAAAACCTCCATGATATTTGACAGTTCTCATTGCAGCCATTAATACCTGTGCTCAAGCCTGTCAGGATTTATTTCAATAGGACATTAACAGCAAAGAGAGCAACATTGATCAGCAGGATTTGGAAGTGTCTATGTGTGCTCACTGACAGAGAAACATGCCACTCTGGAGAGCAGAATGTGTTTTTGAAGAAGGTCTTTCTCACCTGTATCCACTTATCTGGGATAGCCATGGCCAGTCGATAATCAAAGCCCCCTCCTCCCTCTGCGACAGGACGACAAAGCGCTGGCATTCCAGAAACATCCTTAAATAGATAAAAAAACACCCCCACAGCATAATTTCTATGGCATTTCAATTATTACTTTGTGTTTTCTATCATACAGTAATACTTGCATACAAATACTCTCTAAACAACTCTATAAATAGCTTCACAGACTCACCTGGTTAAGAGATTAAAAAAATAAAAATTGGTGATTACTACACCCAGATTTGTTGTTTGAATGCAAAAGTTATAGGGAAAAGCATTATGACTTCTCATCAAATACTCTACCTCAAAATACTTTATCAGAGTAGATATTGGAAGGGGAAGAGACCTCGGTAGATGCAGAGTTTGAAATAATTAGCTCTCTTGAGCACCACGTAATCAATAGAAAGTACAAAGTAGTCAACAAAAGACAAATAAAACCTTCATTTTGTTTATTGATATTTTGCATAAAGAATGGTGTGAAAAAAAGGCTAAATATTAAGTACAGTAAGGAAGTAAAATATGATTCCTATTATTTCCCCACTGTGCAAAATCAGAATTATTGATCAAGATAGCCCTGTGAAGTGACATGCTCCTTGCATAATTTTTCATTTGTGTGTTGATGGAAGCTGACCATTCTTAAATTAGTAGTTCCAAGTTCTCAAAGTATTTATTTCACTGTGTTCTGAGGTAATTTTATCACATAGCATTCTCTTTCTAACGTTAGCTTATCTAGACAGAAAATGCAAGTCTCCAATAATTATAAAATATCCATCATTACTCAAAGTTATTAACTTATGTGGTGGAACAACTTCTCACTGACAAAGGTTATGGATTATCATACACGCCTTGCATCTACACAAGAGAATTTATGGAATTAAATACTGACTAGAACCAGGGCCTAATTAGGAAGCTCATTCTGGTTTTCTGGATTCAATCCAGTTTTCAATCCAATTGCTGCACTGGACTAGCAGAAAAGATATTTGCAGTTATACACACACACTCTGACATAAGTGAGGAGATCAACCACATCACCATGGAGCTCATGGACGGCATCCCAGGGATGGAAGACAGGGCTGCCATCCAGAGGGACCCTGACTGGCTGGAGGAATCAATCAACAGAAAGTTCAGGAACGTCACCAAGGGCAATTGTCAAATCCTATCCCTAGGATGGGCAACCTCCTGCATCCATTCAGGCTGGGTCAGCCAGGCTGGGGAGCAGCTTTGCTGGGAAGTCCCTGGGGCTGTGGGCCAGCAGCAAGCTGAGCATGAGCCAGCAGCCTGCCCTGGCAGCTGGGATGGCCAGCAGCAACCTGGGCTGCATGAACAGCAAAGCCAGGAGATCAAAGGAAGGGATTATCCCCCTTTAGTCAGCAGTCATTAGATCACACAGAAACTGCATCCTGCATCCACATGCCACATGCACTAAAAAACAAATAATGAAGTGGAAATTCCTTCCAAACTTTCTGATGTGATAAAAGGAAGTTCAATAGCTCTCTGAAATCAGTCAGAAAGGATAAAAACAGACTAATGGTCTCCAAGTTATACAGGACATGATGATATGAAACAAAAGCCTTTTTCTCTGATGCCATGATGCCCACCTGGACAAGGTCCAAGTTGGAAATTTAAGCAGCTCACATCTATTTGAGTCACAATTTTAAAAGCCAGGTTTTTAGGAAGTAAAATTCTAAATTTAATACTATTTATATCTATCTACAAATTTTAACTGAACACTAAAAAAAAAAAACACACAAAAATAAATTCAGCATTAGTTTATTCAGTATATCGTCCACTCGGAAACTTCCTAGCCTGGTGTGGCCCTCAGATTGCCACCCACTACTGATCTTCCATGTAGGAGGCAATGAGGCAGCAATATGCAGTCCAAGGGCAATCCAAATGGCTTTCAGGGCCTTGGGAAAGCTGATAAGGGAAGCTGAGGCACAAGTTATAGGCTCCTCTATAACTCTAGATGAAGGCAGCAACATTAGAAGAAACAGATTGTCTGAGTCTATTAATAAATTGCTCCACAGCTGATGTCACCACCAAAATGCTGCTGTTTCTGACAATGGAATGGCCTCTGCAGCACTAGGCATGCTGGCATTAGATGGGAATTACCTTTTCAGCAAGGTCTTGGGACCAGTTTGGGCAGGCCCACGGGAATCTCATGAGGTCTAACAAGATTCAAGTGCAAGGTGCTGCATCTGGGTTGGGGTAACCCCCAGTACCAATCCAGGCTGAGGGATGGGGAGATGGAGAACAGCCCTGGAGAGAAGGTCTCTTGGGGGTGCTGGTGGGTGAGAGGCTGGACTCAACCCGCTCATGTGCACTGGGAGCCCAGAAAGCCAAACATATCCTGGGCTGTATCCAAAGCAGTGTGGGCAGCAGGGGAGCGAGGGGATTCTGCCCCTCTGGGGGCAGCGAGGGGATTCTGCCCCTTTGCTCTGGCGAGACCTCACCTGGAGTACTGCATCTAGCTCTGGGGTCCCAGCACAGGAAGGACATGGACCTGCTGGAGCAAGTCCAGAGGAGGCCATGAAAATGATCAGAGGGATGAAGCACCTCTCCTATGAGGAAAGGCTGAGAGAATTGGGATGGAAAAAACAAGGCTTCATGGTGACCTAATTGCAGCCTTCCAGTACCCGAAGGGAGTCTACGAGAAAGATGGGGAGGCACTTTTTGCAAAAGCATATAGTGATAGCACAAAAGAGAATGGTTTCAAAGTGAAAGAAAATATATTTAGATAAGATATTAGGAAAAAATTCCTTATTGTGACAGTGGTGAGGACCTGGCACAGCTTGCCCAGAGAAGCTGTGGATGCCCCATCCCTGTAAATGTTCAAGGCCAGGTTGGATGGAGCTCTGAGAAACCTGTTCTAGTGGAAGGTGTCCCTGCCATGGCAGGGGGGCTGGGACAAGATGATCTTTTAGGTCCCTTCCAACCCAAGCCATTCTGTGGTATTATGATTAAACAGCTAATTTCTAAGCATTTGTTCAGACCCAAGTTTAAAATGAGCTGCATATAAAACCAAAAACCTCAGCAGTAGAAACCACAGGTGACTTTTTGCCTGTTTGCTTTTATAATACTTCAGGCATGATGTAATTTCACTTAATACTTTTTCTTCTTGTTATAACAAACTTTAATCACAGCTTTATTTAGAAGATTAAAAAGGGGGCGGGGGAAGCATATAGTCATTAACACCTAAAAACTTCACAATTACTAAGACAGTGAATACACAGAATACTAAAAAGCTGTAAAAATAATCAATTATATTAATTAAGGAATATATTATAATTAGTTATGGCTAGAGAAAAGTCATTTCTTCATTGACTTTTGTAATTTTCAATTATGTCAATAGTTTCTCCTTCTGAAATACTCTTTTAACCAAGCAGCACATTGATCAATTCTATGATTTGTGTAGCAACTCCCCAAGGCAGAAGATTATGTATTGAAAAAGAAGCAGCTATCAACTTATGCAAGAGAAACTGAAGACACATCTTATTAAAAAAAAAAAACAAACAAAAAACCACCAAAACTCTTAGGCCAGGTAACACAAGACAACTGAACTCAGAATTTCATTGGTAGGAAGGATTATCATCTAATGCCATTTAGAAAATTAACAGATTTCACTTCAAATAAGCCAGTGGAACCACCTTGAGTTTACTAGTAATTGCTCACCAAATGCTGCTTTTGGTAGCTTGTCATTTAGCTTTTAGCAGTGGTTGTCTATAATAGAAAACTTTACCATAAGTAATAAATGAAGTTAAGCTCTATTTTGTTTTTTGAGAATAAATAGGGAAATCTTAAGCAATACAATATTTTTAGAAATCCAAATAGTCCCTACTTTTATCAGATAGATCCAACTTTTTCTTTTAAAGAACATGAATTATTGAAACATTGTAACAGAAAAAAATCCTCAATGTTTACATGCTTTTTCTTTTTAAGATAAAGACAAAATATTCATAGAATTTTAATGCTCTAGTGTTTCATACTATTAGAAGTTCCATTTGCCAACAACATTTTTCTGTCAAAAAAGTTAATTGATCTCAATCAACTCAAGTAATATAGTCTATTCACTCCATCAGAAACCTGGATAAACTTAATAGTAAATTTAAATTAGCCTATACATTCAACATTTATAAGTTTATTGCATTTAATTTCAAAGGCAATTGTCAGTTATGCCAATATAATTCAAAATATGCAAAACCACACTAGGGCCGTTAATCTTTAGTACACTGAAGCATTAGTGACAAATAGCTATAATGCACAAGAAATAAACTAATAAAAACAAATCTCATTACAAGGTCAAGGTGATGAAGGGAAAAAAAAAGAAATCACCACATTAATTAATAACCTATTAATGCAGAGAAAATTCCCAAAGCGTATATTCAAGTTTATTAATAGTTTTCAGCTACTGTCAGTTCTTGAGTACCCAAAGTGTGACTACATAATTAACAAGAAATTCACATCCCAAAGCAAACTAATCAATATTACTGTCATTGAGGACGGCAAATTCTGATCTTACCTCTGCTATGGTTATGCATTCTGGATGCAAGGAATTAATCATGTGATTGGCCAGCATCAGATAACACAAAGCATCTTCATCCACATGTAGGCCAAAATATTCATTGTAATCTCCACTGAACCCTGTGCCTAATAAGACAGACAGTTTTAAAAGTCACAGTCAGGTTCTTATTAGAAAACAGATATTTTGCGATATTCCATTTTGTAAACATCACGTTTATTAATGATTTCTGATCTATCCATAGAGCAGCAAAACAAGCTTTTAGCAAATCTGGAATTTTTTTTTAGTATTTATAGAATATGCTAAGCTGGAAGGGACCCACAAGAATCACCCAAGTCCAACTCCTGTCCCTGCACAGGGCAGCCCCAAGAATCACACCAAGTGCCTGAGAGTACTATCCAAATGTTTCTTAACTTTGTCAGGCTTGGTGCTGTAACCACCGCCCTGGGGAGCCTGTTCAGTGTCCAACCACCCTCTGGGGTGAAGAGCCTCTTCCTAATATCCCACCTAACTGCTGACACAACTTCAGGCCATTGCCTCAGGCCTTCTGTCACTGGTCCCCACACAGCAAAGATCAGTGCCTGCCCCTCCTCTTCCTCTAACAAGGAAGTTTTAGCTGCAGTGAGGTCTCCCTCAGTCTCTTCTCTAGCTGAACACACCAAGTGCCCTCAACCACTCCTCACACGGCTTCCCCTCCAGGCCCTTCATCATCTTCATTGTCCTCCTTTGGATGTTGTCTAATAGTAGTTTTTTATACCATGGTGACCAAAACTGCACACAGGACTTGAGGTAAGGCCACCCCAATACAGAGCAGAGCTGGACAATCACCTCCCTTGACCAGCTGGTGATGCTTTGTTTGATGCCCCCCCAGGACATGGATGGCCCTCCTGGCTGCCAGGGCACTGCTGACTCAGATTTAACTTTCCATCAAGCAGGACCCCCACGTCTTTTTCTGCAGTGCTGCTTTCTAGCACCTCATACCCCAGTACATACATATATTAAGGATTGTTCTGCCACAGATGCAGAATCCAGCAGTTGTCTTTGTGATTTGGTGATTTCCCAGCACTCCAATTAGTATCTCTGCAGGGATCTCTTGGCTTTTGAGGGATTCAACAACCCAGAGGCTCTCAACAGTGCCACTGCCAGCTGGGAGCTCTATACGTTCCAGCCCCTTCATCACATATATCACCACCCTCCTGCCTCTTTTGCCCTTCCTATCCCTCCTGAACAGCCTGTTATCATCCAGGAGCACTCCAGCCACAGGACTCATCCCACCACGTTTCATTTTTGCCAGTGATGTCATATCTCTGGGACTGGGCCAAAGCTTCAAGCTCCTCTTTTGTTCCTCCTGCCAAATATGTTGGTGTAGAAACACTTCAAATGTGGTTCATTGTGGCAGACACCTCATGGAGCAGATTGAAGGATCCCACTAGTGCTCAATTCCTCAGGTTTTGGTGTGCCATCCCATTGCTCACCACTGGCAAGCCTGGTTTTCCCCCTCTCCTACCTAGTTTAAGCTTATTAATGAGCCCTGCTAACTCCTGTTCTAAAACCCTTTTCCCCCCTCTGATAAACAGTGAACTTGATAGCATTATTTCCACAGCAACAGCTGCAAAAGGACTGCTGAGATTAGAGTTGATTAGGTTGCTTACCAATCCCATGATGGTGATACAACATAGAGGTAACACCATCAAACCGGAATCCATCAAAGCGATAGTCTTCAATCCACATTCTCAAATTAGACAGAAGGAATCTCAAAACTTCCCAGCTGAAATAACATGAACACATTTTATAAGCTTTAAAAACCTTGGGATCAATTAGAATTCCTTATACCATGTTCCTCACTTGTATATATAGTACTTATACTGTCTATTTTACCATTTTAATGGCTTCTTCCCCATTTTTTCATTGACCTTTCCCCGAGAAGTTTGTCTTCTTAAGTCTTTGTCTTTTACCACACATAATTTTAAGAGTGCAGATAGGAGGTTAGGAAGAACTGTCTATATAGGCATTTAACAGGCTAGTGTCTAAATATATGTACTGTATTTTATATACTAGCTGGGATAATTTTCCTTTGCTTCCCTAAGGATAAGATGTTACAGAAATGGAAAGAAAGTTATAATAGGTAAGATTTTTGTCCCCAAGATTTTATGGATTTACAGCAATTTTTAGGCATAAAGAAGGTAAAAAAAGCTGTCTTTCCCCACCCTTCTCCCTGATTAGCTACAAATCACCAGTAAATTACCAAATCACCTGCTATTCTGCAAATTTACACATTTTAAGAGTAAACCAACTAATGGAAGTTGAGGAGATATTTTTTGAAATTCAGAACAACAGGAATGGGGTATAACACAAACATACACACACAAAGCAACCATGGATTTTTAATAAAAAAATATAAAAGAGGTTCCAAAGTGAGCATGCATGGGGAGACATTCACAAAGAGAATTTGATATTGAGGAATAAAACAGTTTTAGGAACAGTTTTCCTACCATCATTCACCTCCTCTCCCAGGACACTGGTCTCTATAGCTTCAAAAGACACCCCACATCTTGTTTCTACTCTCCACCCTCCAGGGCACAACTCTCTCTGCCACCCTGAGCACAGGCTGCCTCAGGTGCATCTCCTGCAAGCCACGGTTCCAATGAGTTCCCCCCAACCAGCCAACACATGACAAAGCACAACTTTTTTTTTGCCAAGATCTTCAACACTTGCCAATTCTATGATTCCTCTCTGATTAATTTTCCAAGACAGCACAACTATGAGCCCACTTCCTACCAAGGTTCTGTTCAGAGAAGAGAGCTAGGTACACAGTGGGACACAGGGTCCCACCAGCTGCTCTCTGGTGGGTGAGGCAGAAGGGGTAACCCAGCACAGAACACCTCAGTCAGGATCACTGTTCCAATTTACCTGTGCACATAGTAGGCACGAGGCAGTGAAAGGGACCCTTTCTACATTTCATTTAACAGACAACAGAAACTGTAAATTCCTAAGGAATATACTCCATTTTGACCAAACAAACACGCATAACACTTCCTCCAAAAATCTTCCACATATGCAGGATGCTTTAAGTCTTGAGCTGGTTGTATTACATGAAAAAATTCAGGTCAACACCTTTCCTTGGCATGCATTTCATGATAAGATTGTTTTTATTCCATCCCTGTACCCCTCCTTCTCCAATTCATCCAATTCACAAGTTAACACTATACAAGGAAGATCTCAGGACCTTGTCTGAAGAACCTTTTATATATTTGTTATTTCTCAGGTAGGTGAGATGATTTGCAATGAATGAGCCAGAGGGAGAATGCTCTGATATTAAAAAGAATAGAAAGATATAAAAAGTCCTACAAACTGGCAAACTGGTCACAAAAATACAGCTTTGAGCAAACATTTGCTGTATCTTTTTCTGACCCAGCATGAAGTTTGCAGAAAGCTATTTCCTGCAAGCTAAATGCTGTGAGAAAAGTCAAAGCACTAGCTGTATTACAATAAAAATAGTATCTCACACAGAATTAAGATAATACATGTGCAAAGAGTACATTAATTACTACAAGCACCAGCTAGACTTAAAGGCTATTTCTTCCCATTAGACTGCTTGACTTTATAATCTTAAATTCCTTAAGATGGTGAAGAGGATTTTTCCATCTTTAAAACATACACAGAAGTCTCAAAACAGATAAATATAATTCCACCACTGAAGATTGAACTTTGGTAAAAGATGGAGAACAGGTATGAAAATAAATTGTAATGACTTTTAGATGAAAAAGTGACTACAGATAAGAACAAACAAGATGAATTTGTTGAAACAAAAATATTAGTTAGCAAATTCGTAAGATCAAAAACCTGAGTAGGAGCAGCAGATGTTTTCCAACCATCTGATTGCACATGGGAGAGAAGATCATAAATAAATAAATATTAATGCTCATTCTAGTCTAAACTTGGAAAAAATCAGGTTTAGGAAAATTTTTAGGAAAGATATAAAATACTAGATACCATATGGACTTTTAGAGAGAAATACACAGCTCCAAAACACGAGCCAGAATAACAGTTGTTTTGAAACATGCAAATCACACAAACTATACAGAGGTTCATTTTTTCATCCAAGTCAATTTGTTTATGGGAGCAGCAGCATTAGATGTAGAAGTTGACAGATATAACAAATAACTTGGCAGAATGCCAGTAGAGGCCAAAATTGAAGAGGCATAATTGAAATACATCCACCACAGAAGAAATAATTCAGGAACATTTCTAAAACAGCATATTCTTGTAATTTTACATAAAGATATGGAAACAGGATAGCATTCATTAAGAATGTAATTTCTCTTGGGCAAAAGCCATATCTTAAATTATATCCTAAAAGTCTCACATTTTTGCATACCATAAAATTGAGAAAGTTCTTTCATTGCATGCATGATCAAAGAGAGGAAAATATATGCTGTATCATCGTTAAGGAACAGAATGATTTACAGCAAGAAATTTAAGTAATTCAGAATTCACTCTGACATCATTCAAAACAAAGATGGTCTTTGCAGAGAAGTATCACTGGGGTTTTTTTCCTCACCCTTGGAGCCCAGAGCTCACTTATTAAAAACAGATTTCTTGTTTGAAAAAGTGAAATGAGCACATCTACCTAGCTGACCTGGTTTCAGGAGGTGATAAGAAATTTAACAGTTTTCCTATACCAGGTCAGCAGAAAACCTGTGAAATTGCTTACAAAACACACTCATCATTTACTTCTTTCCTCTACACTAATAAAAAGAGCAAAATAATGATTCATCATAAGCATTCTAAATACCAATCCATGATAAACAAGAAATACTTAGATGCAAGCAATGCATTTAAACATGTTAATTTTCTCACTACGGACAAAAAAAAATATTGGCTGTACCTAATACAGTTTGAAGATGTAATTCTTGAACCATATTAATGTTGACATTCAGGAATTGCATTTATTATTATGTATTATGGAACTGCTGACCTTATAAGAATCAGGACTTTTATGATGATATACCCGTTTCAGTTCTTAGTGCTTAATTACCTTAACATATAGTACCACTGAGTTGCTAAAATACTACTTCTCAAACTACCCCCAAATATTTCAACAGCTGACTGGCTTAAATATCACCAATGGATTGCTAAACAAAGAAATTGGCCTTCAGTCTGATATTGCTAACTTCCAGTGAATCTGGTACAAGTTATTTTATGGATTAAACATCTAGATCTGATACACAGATGTTCTTTTTTTTTTCTTTTCCTTTTTATCACTGATTACCAGCATAGATCAGTTTGCCTGTTATTTAGATGCATTGTGTTTAATCAGTTACACAAAAAAGGCAACCGGTCTTATCCTATTTGGAAAACAACAACAGAAACAATAAAACCCTTTGCATTTCAATCTTCTTAATTTACCACAAGAAATTCCTCTCTGTCATAGTAGCATTGCCAAATCCCAAGTCATCTCTAGCCATAAGGCATTGAGAAGCTGAAGCAGTGCAGGAGGTGCCTATGTTTTAACTCACACTGCCAGACTGCTCTCCAGACCTGCACTCCTAATTATTTTGAACAGCATTCCATGGGAATATACATGTCTCTGTCAGTCAATAGAACATGATAAAGTCGTTAACAGGCCAAAAGAGCTTTTGCCTGGCAATCCAAACAGCATTATGCCTCCAAAATGGACTGTGCAGATGACAAACAAAAGAAGAGTTATCCTCTTGGGGCATATGATAACCTGTGACTAAAAGGGGTCAGCAGCAACGTGTCACTTCCCCTGTATCAGTCCCAAGAACAGACAGAAGCAATGAATTAATTCTTTTCCCCACAGTAACAACTAAAGGCACTGATGCAGAGTGCTAGTTTTTCTTGACGTAGGAATCTTGGAAGTGCATTGCATGACTGCCTTCTGTACAGACAGAGAATAACAAAAAAACCCACAAAAAACAAACAAACAAACAAACAAACAAAACACAAACAAAACCACAACAAAAACCAAACCTCCCCAGGCAGTTCTATTTCAGCAATTTTAAGTCAACTCACATTTCAAAGTTAGTATTAGAACACAAAATAATGTAAGGAAACAATATTCTGGAAACAATTAATAGTAGTGGCACAGATATAAAAGGTGACAAGTTACAGGAGACTAAAGCTTTCAGTTTAACATGCATTGAATTTTTAACATTATTTTACAATAAATAGAAGACAGATAAGAAAAGTCTTGAGGACAGTCTCCTCTCTAGACTAAATTCCAGTTGCAGGAGAGCTTGGCTGGTAAAAGCTTTCAGAATGGGTGCAACACTTGCAGTATTCTTGAATTACTCTTCAAAGTGCTAAAGTACTTTAGATGTTATTATGATGACATTGTTTTTTTAACCTTGCCACCATAAGCAACCAATAAAGATAATCATCGTGGTCATGATCCCTTTGGTGAAGCAGTTCCACTCCGAAGCTGATCTGAGGGCCACAAGTGGACTTCCAGGTTAAGTACCTAAGTTCTAATGTCTCTGCTACTTGCCCAACACAATTTTGCACACAGATGAGGCTTGAAATTAAACCTTTCAGTAGCAGAAGATCTTTATTCATGCAAAGCTTGTAAAGATGTTACCCATACTGCATGGATAACTGCACTTTCTTGGACAAGCTAATGGGGATAGTTCCCAGTTCTCTAAGTCTCTTGCTGCTACTGGTACAAGACTTCCTTAACAAGGATTTTGGATCATGAAAGATTATCTTTATCTCTTTCAGTCATATCAATGATAGCCACTTTTTCCCCCCAAAGCCTATTATTTATTTAAAATAAATATTAGCTTCAGATCTAGCTCCCTGAGTTTTTTCTCAAATGTCTTAATTACCACCCCACTATCTTCTCCTTCCCTCCTTACTGCTTACAATCAATTGCTTGTCACTCTACCTCTGTTTTCTTTATTGTGAGGTTTTGTTTGTTTTAAAGAGAAATAGATCGATACCATGACCTCTTTGTTTCACTTGATTAGATTCTGTTTGCTTTGCTACCTGTATAGAATTCATATCCTCAAAATTATCAACCATAAAAGTTGATAATTTATATATTGAGATGCAGCAAAGATGTTGACAGTGTCAAACAAAAGATTTGTAACCTTTGATCTTTGGTCTGTAAATAAGCTTTATCTTTTATAAGACACTTATAACTCCAAGGTTTCTCTTTCTTTAGGGTCCCGTATGACACTGGAAACACTATTAGAGAGGTTTCAGTCACCAATTAGATACCTTAGGTTAAAAATTTCAGTCAACTCTCCTTACAGCTAACAAAGGGTCCTCACTTACAAAATCTTGATTGACATTGCAAATTCTTGGGACCCAACCTTGGAACAAAGAGAACTCCCTACTGCAGAATGCACATATGCCACTGCAAGTGGGTGAAAGGTTTTGACAAACTGCAATTGCTCTGCAATAAAAAATAAAAAAAAAACCCTTTCAAATTATTTGCCTACTCAGGTTCATGCACGAGAAAACAGCACTCTGACATCAGTGAGAGAACAAAGACCTACATTAGGGACACATGAAAGAATTCTGAACTATAAGGAAGTAAATGAATAAAGACAGAACACTACACTTCCAAAATACCAAAAAAGAAAAGACAAGCAAAGCTGAGTATTAAAATGCAGACATTTGATAAAATCTTAACCTCAGGAGGTAGAGACAACATTGTACTAAAGCAGCACTAGATTATCTGACTTGCCAAACATTAACCCGCTTTGGTCTGTCCTAGAAAATCACTGTCCCACTGAATCTCAAAGAAGAGCAGAGTCTGCATCAGAACACAGCAAGTGTTCTAAACTGGTCTGAAGTACAGAGTCTACCCTGAGGCCAGAGGGGGATGCAATACCTATTACAGAAGTCTGAGACACTAAGTCAGTAATCAGGATGGAGCCTCAGTATGGTCCTGAAAAAAACCTGAGAAGTTTTGCTGTGGTCATCAAGAACATTTCACTATCTGAAAAGAACGAAAAAAGCAAACGAGTCCTCAGAGACTTAAAGCAAACCCCTGGTGACAGTGAGGTGACAAAACATCACACAAAGTGGATGGGGCCTGTTAAAAGTCACTCTGAAGTCTGTTTCTTGTGAGATATTCAAGTATCAAATCCCACATGAAGTCTGCCAGCTGTGAGAAGAGCAGTGGTCACAGCAAAACCCAGCACTAGTACAGACCAATGTCTATGAACCCTTCAGACGTAGTGATTGGCGTCAACTTCCACTGGGAAGAACAGATCCCTCTGCACAGTACTGAAAAAGGTCAGGGCTTTTTACTGTGCCTTTGTTTTCAACAAAAAGGATGCATAAAGGTAGCCGTGGTCACTGATATCAGTTTTCCCAGTAGGAGTGGACTTCTGAAGAACTGCTTAAGCAGTTTTCTCATCTAGAGCAGCTGGTCATTACACAGTTGATTCCCAGAAGAGTGAAGTTTCCAGCTGTCTTTCTAACTGGAAAACAGCCACAGACATTACCAGATGTGGGTCAGCCAGTCAGGTTTTTAAGGAAGTCAAGATTATATCTTTCCCTGTTCCAAGACTGGATTAGTTTATCTTGAACACGATAGTTTCCAGGTACATATTTCTCACAGCTACTAAATGCCTCTCACTCATAGGAAGAACTAAGATGAAAGATGGATGGCCACAGGAATGGGAACACCCTTCATCACAGCCTCTTATTCCCAGCTGTTCTGAGCACTCTGATAGAAGGACACAAATCTTTAAAAAGGGCAGATAGGAAAAAAGTTGCTTTCTCTAGTTTTATAGGACATTATTCCATTAAGCTGAACTGTGTATGAGGTAAAAATACTAAAAATAAAACCCAATATATGATTAGTGCCTCACCGTCATGAGCAGTAAAAAAAATAAAGAGGCAGTTGAGACCCTCCATTATTTACAAGCCTGTGCTGAGGAGAAATTCTGGAATCTTGCATTTGTGAAATGAAATGAATAGCAAATACATGACCTGGGCACTTCAAAATCCACAAAGAGGATTTTATTCTTGGCCACAGAAATTGAGGATTTATATTCAGAAAGACAACGATATTATGTAATCACAGACTATATCAAATAAGTCACTGAAAGACTAAAAGTTTCCTGTAACAGTTAAAAAAAATGGATGCTTTTATCAATAGTTGTGGCAGAGGACATCTTTGCTTAAGTGTTAACATCCTATTCCATGAATTAAAATGGAAAAGCTCAAAAGCATTTGAGAATTTCAAGGCCAGCCTCCAGGAAAAAAAGTCTTTAATTATTTAAGCAGTATTACGAAAAAGGCATGAAAGGACTATTTTCAAATTTGGAAGCATTTGTTCAGTAAAGATCTGAAGTTCTTTCAAAAACTGAATCATACTGGTTTCTGTTAGAGCGAGAAGGTTTCCCCTGAACCTTCTTTTCTCCAAACTAAATAGTCTGAGTCAGTTTATATATATATATGTAATAATGTTAATATATATAATATATATTATACATAACATACATTGTGTTTTATATAGTTGTACTTTTCTATTTAAAAATTTCAGTAAGCAGAACACTGGTTATTACATAACTTTTTGGGTTTTTTTCTTTTGAGAGTAAACAAGAGCAGAAGCTTTGAAAATACAGAGGATTTTCTATTTTAGTTTAAATGGGAATTCTAGAGTGCCACACCAGACAATAGCCCTTCCAGAACCATTAGTCCTGATCCCCAAAAGTCAACTGTTATGCAGGGAGAAAACACCTTCATTCAATATGCTGCAAACAACATGACAGCAATACACACATTTTAGATTTTTAGACTCCTATTCAGCAATTGCTTCAGGAAAATGATTTCTTAGAAATAAGTACATCCTTTATTCATATACAGCCAGGAGTTCTGAAGTCTTCAAGGAAGTATTTTAATTTTTTTCTCCCACACAAAATTCTACTGTTGATGCAAAGGAGCACCACACAGTGAGGTCCTTCAGGAGTTATGGCACAGATGACACAAGACCCAGTTAAATTAGGGTGACTGAACATGTGCCGTGTACAGTGATGCATAGTCTGACATTTTGGCTAGGAAAAAAAGAGTTGATAGAGGGTAACTCCTTCTCCTTCTTGCAGGTTATCCCAAAGTCACTAGAAGTGATCTCAGGGACACACTGCTGTGTGTCCTTGGCAGCTGATTCCTTCCAAACACGAGTGGAAGCAGCCCCAGCCCTGCATTCACATGACTTTACTGAAATGCCATTTGCACAAGAAGAAAAATTTTCTCTTCAAAATTAACTATGGACTATATAAGGATTTAAAATATCAAAGTGAGCAGCAGTGTCCTAGGCTTACGTTTTTCAGGCTAGTCCTATCTACACTAGGAAAGAGTAAACTAATGTCCAATAAAGCATTCAGTTATTTGCCCTATAAATGGAAGCAATAACTCAAATACTACTCAGTAAAGGTTACGTCCTGCAAAGCATGAATATAAGAAAAGCCTTGGAGGCAAAGCAGGCTGGTACTTATTGTAATGAAATTTAATATTCTTGATGCTTTTTGCTCAGAGGGCTTCCTTAAGTAAATAGAAAAAAAAAAGTAAGTACTGAAGACAATCACCTGCAATTTAACAGAGCCTGCAAGGCACACACAATTTAAAATAGCAAAAGTATCAAAAATAATATTACAAAACTCTTTAAAGTGCTGATAAAGCCTATGTGGATTTCAGCTATGATTTGGATAAATTAGCACTAGTACCACTTATGTTCAACCCAAGTAAATTACACACTAATAAAATGAAAATCTTTGAGATCATTTAAAATTCTCTTCTCCCAAAATAAGCTTCTTAGAAAATATTAAATTTGTTTAGNGCAGTATTACGAAAAAGGCATGAAAGGACTATTTTCAAATTTGGAAGCATTTGTTCAGTAAAGATCTGAAGTTCTTTCAAAAACTGAATCATACTGGTTTCTGTTAGAGCGAGAAGGTTTCCCCTGAACCTTCTTTTCTCCAAACTAAATAGTCTGAGTCAGTTTATATATATATATGTAATAATGTTAATATATATAATATATATTATACATAACATACATTGTGTTTT
>VYXB01008616.1:137836-218291 GCA_013397135.1 Pachyramphus minor
ATTTTAGATTTTTAGACTCCTATTCAGCAATTGCTTCAGGAAAATGATTTCTTAGAAATAAGTACATCCTTTATTCATATACAGCCAGGAGTTCTGAAGTCTTCAAGGAAGTATTTTAATTTTTTTCTCCCACACAAAATTCTACTGTTGATGCAAAGGAGCACCACACAGTGAGGTCCTTCAGGAGTTATGGCACAGATGACACAAGACCCAGTTAAATTAGGGTGACTGAACATGTGCCGTGTACAGTGATGCATAGTCTGACATTTTGGCTAGGAAAAAAAGAGTTGATAGAGGGTAACTCCTTCTCCTTCTTGCAGGTTATCCCAAAGTCACTAGAAGTGATCTCAGGGACACACTGCTGTGTGTCCTTGGCAGCTGATTCCTTCCAAACACGAGTGGAAGCAGCCCCAGCCCTGCATTCACATGACTTTACTGAAATGCCATTTGCACAAGAAGAAAAATTTTCTCTTCAAAATTAACTATGGACTATATAAGGATTTAAAATATCAAAGTGAGCAGCAGTGTCCTAGGCTTACGTTTTTCAGGCTAGTCCTATCTACACTAGGAAAGAGTAAACTAATGTCCAATAAAGCATTCAGTTATTTGCCCTATAAATGGAAGCAATAACTCAAATACTACTCAGTAAAGGTTACGTCCTGCAAAGCATGAATATAAGAAAAGCCTTGGAGGCAAAGCAGGCTGGTACTTATTGTAATGAAATTTAATATTCTTGATGCTTTTTGCTCAGAGGGCTTCCTTAAGTAAATAGAAAAAAAAAAGTAAGTACCGAAGACAATCACCTGCAATTTAACAGAGCCTGCAAGGCACACACAATTTAAAATAGCAAAAGTATCAAAAATAATATTACAAAACTCTTTAAAGTGCTGATAAAGCCTATGTGGATTTCAGCTATGATTTGGATAAATTAGCACTAGTACCACTTATGTTCAACCCAAGTAAATTACACACTAATAAAATGAAAATCTTTGAGATCATTTAAAATTCTCTTCTCCCAAAATAAGCTTCTTAGAAAATATTAAATTTGTTTAGTCTGATAATCAACCCTACAAATTAACAAAAAAAAAAATGCTCTTCTGCAACATGCAATTAAACCACAACTTTTAAGATATACTGTCAGAATTTGCATACAATTTTATGCAATTGGTGATTTCCATAATTAACCTGGGATCTCAAGCATTTCACAGTAGTTTACTGTTCAACACTGGGTTTGCTTTCAAATTAAGTCTAAATGTAGAGCAGAAATAGCCTACAAACTATTACATAGGAGGTGATTTGAGATTTTAAACAGACTGTTATCCTGAACTTTACCCAGAAAATGACACCAGAGTTGAGAAGGGGATGGTGAAAGGTTCAAGTGGCAAGAGCTATTTAACTACTTTGTTGAGAGGTGTTTTTTCCTCCCCCAAAATAGTATGCTATTATATACATGTATAAGAATAGAAAACAATTATCCTCAACTTTCTATATTCCCCACATAGGAGAACAAAATTACACTCAAACCCAATTCATTCCATTAGCAGTGATGAAAATACTAACTACCTGGCAAATTGTTAATATTTTTAAGTTCTACTTTCTCAAAACCATCTTATTAGAAGCTGAAACAGTGCTTTCTATAAACTTAATTTCAATTATTACTTTAAAATACTGGTTCCTCAATTCATGCTCACACAAGTGACTCCAAAGGGACACTGAAGTGGTGACTGGTTCACTGCCTTTCCCTCGGTGTTTCCTACCTGACCCTCTGTTCCCAGCCTTCTGTCTGAAGAACCAAAACAGAAATGTGGTTGACATTTGCTGCTGTGACCCCTACCCAGGTCAAGGTAGGATTCTGAGCACACTCCATCCCCCTTGAACACCCAGAAGCTAAAGCTAGAGCTGACAAAGCACCAGCCCTTCTCTTTGCTGGTGGTAAACACAAAGTGCGAGAATGCCAGTCTAAAACCAAATGCACCAAAATATTTAAAGCATTAGCATTACGCCTGTACCTTCCAGATGAAAATACAAACTGGTTTAATTTGAATTCAGGTGGATTTTTTTCTAATGCTAATGAATAGGAATAGATATTTAAGAAGGAGGGAAATAAAACACTTCATAAAAGAACATTTTGACAACTCCCAAGCAAAAGCTTTAAAGAAGTGAAGCAAGACCAGACCTCTGCCCTTGAGAAAATTCCAACATTCATACAAACAGATCAAATATCTGATTTTCTAAAAGTTAAGTGCACTGATTGAGAAGTCTTTTCTGTGTACAGATGATACTAGAACATAGTTGCTGTGGTGGTGTAAGGCTCAAGTTTATATGTACCAATAGGACACTAACAGAACCTTATCAATCTATCATTCAGTATCCATATGCTATTACAGGTTACTTTTTTTAAGTAATTACCTTGAAATTCCCAAATCAAGATATTAGTCTTACAGCAAAGCATGTCAGCTACTTTTTATGTTAACATGGCAAAACAAACCTCATAAGGAATAATTATCGCACAAGAAAATTGGGAAGAGAGTGACTCTTGCATTTTACTACCTTAAGACTTCTACTTGAAAATATGATGATCTGAATATCCTTTTACATAGTCCCTCCGAAACTGGCACACTGAATCTCTGAAAACTTGACCAAGACTATCCTTCCTTTCCTCCCAACTAGACAGTAGCAGTGCCAAAGCTATGGAAGGAGAAAAAAATTTCAAGACGAGTAAAAGTGTTCATTATCAGCCATCAAGTACAAAGAACACAGGAGGCTTCTGACTCCACGTCCTGAATGGTAATCTACTGAAAGGAAAGCAGGATCTAAGGGAAGTTCACTCTTTATACTAATCTTAGCTAATACACTACCACCTTTTATCCTCAGCATAAACAATTGCTCTGCTTACAGTCTAAAGAGAGGTGCTCCGCAACATGGGCCAAGACTGCTCAGCTGTGTGACAGACTTCAGCATGAAGGGCAAAAAGTTTGTTACAACGATTTACTACCTTCACAGAAAAACATTTCCAGTGGAAAGCCCAGAGAGCCTGAAAACTGTCTTGTATCATCCCCAGCACAAGGCTCAGGAAATGACTGCAAGGGGAAGCAGCCATCTGGCAAAACCAATCCGTGCATGCATCAGTCCACATTATCATCCAGCAAGCACAAAATGCAAAGTGCACAAAACAGCCCAGAAGATCCAAAGTAAAGGGCTCATATTAAATAGGAATCCATTCTTAAGCAGAGCACTGTACTTCTCTCTTTGCTGCACTTTTTGAAGCTGCACTCTTCAGAAATGTAATTAAAGGTAGATATTAGCTCACATTATGCTGAGCCTATAGAGTTGTGAACTTGCAAATACATTTTCTGTATGCTTCATAAATACTTCATCTAAGAGAACTGAAAACCAGGCTCATATTCAAAAGACACTTGTTTTTTAATCTCAATTTCCTGCTAGATACTGTTATTTCAACTATATAATTTGTACTTCATGAAGATGAATATGACTTATAAGGGATTGTTACAGTAGCTTTGTATAGTAAAATACATAGCAAAATTATTATTTGAGTTGTCTCTGGCAAAAATAGCTACAATGTAATTTTTTGTATTGATTCACAGCTATACTTTGTTTTAGCCATTACTCTGTTTTTCAAGAATTACACACCTATTTTAAAACCTTCTGTGATCTGAACACGTTTTAATGTACCCACTATCTTTCTATAGCCAACAAATTTGTAAGCTCCACAAAGGACAGGTGGGAAAGATACTGTGCCAGAACACATTCAGTTGTATTTCCATCAATTCACTGAAATTAAACTCTGACAATGGAAACCTCTGATATTATCTTGAAAATACTGAGAGAACAATCAGTGTCCTTCTATTAGATATTAATTACAAAAAGCATATTCTACTGTCTACAGCTTATTTGGAAAATTGTTTAAAAACAAAACAGTCCTCCACATTTCAAAAAGCTTTGAGTACTGTGTTTACATTTTCAAGTCAACAATGGAATGGAAAGTTCAGATAATTTTAAAATCAACTTATATTTCTCAAAGATATCTGATTAGTGCACTACAACTTGTATATTAATCACAGAACCACAGAATTATTTGAGGTTGAAGAGACCAACCTCAAAGACCATCTGGTTCTGACTGACCTGCCATGGGCAACTACATCATCAGCTCAAAGTCCTGTTCAGTTTGACCTTAAATGTTTCCACGGATAGAATGTTTCCATCTACAGCCTCTCTGGACAACCTGTTCAGTGCGTCATCACCTTCATTGCAAAAGGTTCCATCCTCATTTCCTTCCTTATGATCTACATCTACCCTCTTTCCGTTTAAAACCACTCCCCCCTGGCCTGTCACCACAGGCCTTGGGAAGCGATCTCTGCCTTCTTTATAAACCTCCTTTAAGTATCGAGAGGTCCCAATAAGGTCTCCCCAGAGCTTCTCATCTCCAGACTGAACAAGCACACCTCCCTCAGCCTGTCTTCACAAGAGAGGTGCTCCAGCCCTCTGATCATTTTTGTGGCCTCCTCTGGACTCAGTCTAACAGGTCCATAATCTGTCTTGTACTGGAGACCCCAGGGCTGGACCCAGCACTGCAGGTGAGGTCTCACCCTTGATGTGCTGGCCATGCTGTTTTGGATGCAGCCCTGGGTATGATTGGCTTTCTGGGCTGCAAGCACACATCACCGGGTCATGTCCAACTTTTCATCCACTTTCCCCAAGTCCTGCTTGATCCATTCTTCCCCCAGCCTGTACTGATACTGCAGAGTGCCCCTGTATTGTAAAGTGCCCCAACCCATGTGCAGGACCTTGCACTTGGCCTTGTTGAATCTCCAGTGGTTCACATGGGCCCAACTCCCCCAGCCTGTGCCGGTCCCTCTGGATGGCATCCCTTCCCTCAACAGAATCAACTCCACCACCCAGCCTGGTACCATCCACAAATTTGTTGAGTGTGCACTTAATCCCACCATGTTCCTGAGGGACACTACTTGTTACGATCTCCATTTGGATGTATTAATCTACCAGTATAATTAACACATTGGAAAGGTGTATTTATTTTTAACAGTAAGGTTTTTTCATGAAGTTCCATGATTTTTAACTGAAATGAAAGCAACCATTACTGCCTACAGGTATCTCCTATTTCAGATCATATTTCAGGGTAACTACTACTGATCCTGGCTTAAGAAGGAGCAAAATGATAGCAACTTTTGATTAAAATATAAGTCTGAAGTGGAAACTTCATAAGCTTGTAGAAAAATAAATTTTGTTATCTAGGTCAGGATAAAATACAAAGAAAGCTAATGCTAAGATTCTCTGAAATAGCTTAAAACAAGTTTGCCTTTGCATATATTGACAGTTCAGCATTGCAGGCAAATGAGTTGCTCATATCTCAGATTCCAATCAAATTTTTTTGTCTTTCCAAATTTGGGTGAGGATGGCTCTGTGCTAAGAGCAACGGGAGAGACAATCTGGAGAACATTCACTCTTTCCAGTATACAATTAATTAGTTTACAAGAACGCTATTTCAGTCTACTTTCTCTCACTAGCTTTATTAGCCAATGCTGGATAAGGATTAGAAAGAACATCCAGCTTAAAGTGGTTTCAATTTACCCATTTCCTGACAGACTTTCAGTTTCCTCCCCACTTAACCCAATGACAAAATAATTACCTTGGAATTTCTTATAACATAGGCAAAGTAGATTTTCATCTTTTCCAATGCCCTTATCCAAGAAGGTGGTGGCAAAGGAAGCCTGAAAACATTGATAATGTAAATTTTAGTGTTTTGTAGTTCACTTTTTTCTTTTCTAAAAAGCATTCACTTTGTGAATCACCTATGGGGTTTAAGGCACCAGTTAATTTGTAGGAAGAAAAATACAGAATTTCAGATTTCAGGGTAGTGAATAAAGCCTAAAAATCCAGAGTAATAAACACTAAACACTCAAATCTAAAAAAAGGGGGAGATATAGCAGTGGAAATCTTCTGGGATCTTTTCTCCCCCAAAAATAGGTTTGGTTGACTGATTACTCCAATTCAGCAGTTCTTTGAACATGTACACTATCTAGGGAATCTCATGCCAAGAGTTAAATTTCAAAAAGAACAAAGGAATTTCATCTATTCCTCTTGTCCCTAAAATCAACTGTATATTTAGCAATTTGAAAGATTATGCTATTTATTTCCTTAATTTTAACAACAACTTTTAGTACTTCTTTCTGTACAAGTTGGATTAAGTCCAAGACTAATCCATTTCAAATTAAGTAAATTAAAAGAAATTCATTAAATTTAAATTACATAGTTCAGAGTAAGAAACATTTTTGGCTTGTAGTTGTGACTACTTTTACAACCCCAAAAGGTCATTCTTTCAGACAAACTTGGCACATGAAGTAATAAACTATATAGAATATTTCCTTTGAGGGAACAATTCTATTTATTATTATTTATTATTCTAATTATTTACCATTTTGACTAATCTGTTGCCATAATAAATGAAACAACTTAAATGGTTTTTTCCTCTTTTTTTTTTTTTTTCCCCCTTCAGGAGAGAACAGGTAATTTAGCGCTGCCTCTACCTGCTTGCAAAAGGTCAGGGTATGAAAATGTAACACTGACCAAAACAAATATCTCAACTGAATGGTACTCAGAGGGATCATTTTACTTGCAATTGTGGTTTAATAATGAATGGATTCTTTCTTCAAAAGACATCAATTTCTCTTTTATTTACTGTACTAGAGAACTGTCTTAGAAAATTTAGATACAGTGCAAGTATTAAGCCTGTGCCAAAATCTCACACTCTGATCAGATGCATCAAATGATAATGCCAATCTCTGAATCTTTGTAAGTTAAAAACACAGGCCCTGGGTCTGGCTGAGTTGGACGCTCATTTTGTCAGGGTGAAAGGAATATGGCTTTACTCCACATCAGGAAGTGACAAATTCTATGGTGTCTATATAAATCCCTCTAGCCAAGAAATGTGTTTATTTAATCAAGAAAGTGACAACAGTCATTACTTTACTTTCTTTACGTATCTCAAAAGGAACATAGAATAAAAATAATGACAGCAAAGAGCATTCTTTTCTTCATTGTGAAGCCCTTTGATAGATAAACTCAGCTAAATAGCCTTAGTGCAGTGAATAAATATATTACAGATACCAAAAAAAATCCATACTTTTACTTAATAATTCTCCAGTAAACTTCATTCTCAGGTCTTTGTTTGAACAAATTGAGTCATCTCCTACAGAAGAAAATTACTACAGAATATAGTAGTGACTTATTATATGTGGATGTACTTTTTCATTCTTGCTTATTTGTTCACATGTATCTATCCTTGAAACTACACTTGACAGGACTTACTGCCCAATAATTAAGACTAAAAAAATCAAAAGGAGTAAGGCCTACAAAGTATTACTTGTACACTTGCTTTCTTCTCTGAAATAAGAGGGAAGCTAACTGTAGTCGAATAACATAGAAAAACTTCTGTCAACTATCTAACAACTAATAATGAGGGCAATTAATTTCTTTTCTTTCTGAAGAAATTTATACCATTTTTCAAGAGACTACAAGGAATTGTAATATAGATATGTACATACAGATCCATCAAAGAAGAGATACAGGTATGAACCAAGAGAAGCAAGTATTTGATTGCAATTCTCATGGCAAACTAGAGAGAATTCTTTGAAGCTACCTTTTCATGGGGAACTGCCCAAAGAAAATGCATAGGTAAAACAGCTAAGCAAATTTAGTATGCTTTTAAAAAGAAATAATAGAACTCTTTTTCCAGACCTAGTTTAGGATAATTCACTCTGTTCCCAGGGATATAGCTTTTAAAACAATGTTTTCCTTATTCATTTAGACACATTTGACATGATACACTATTTCAATTCTTCAGACTTGCCCTGTAATTGTATGAGCCAGAACAGAACTTAGAAGAAAGATCAGCAAAAGCTGTTCTCTGTCCATCCATCACTATTAAAATGGGAGTAGTAGAACCAGGTTTTTTATCTTCTTTACAATTTCACCAATAATTTAGTAAGTATGAACTCTAACAAAATTTCTCTCAATAACACATTAGTTCCAAAGTCATGTTGGCATTTAAATAATCCCTATAGAGAACATTCATATACAGCTGAGCAAGTCCTTAAAAATGCTCCCTAACTATCAAAATATCACCATAGTCCCATCCAAAGCTGAATCTCGGTCAGTGACTACAGCCAGGAAGCATTTTGGCAGGACAGAGAGTCACCACATGAAGCAGTAGCCTGGTCAGCTCTGCTGTCTGTATTGATCTCCAGTTTCAATCAACTTCTAGGGACAGGACCTCAGTCCTTATGCTAGTCTGTGAAACGGCATTCCTCAAGAAAACATGGTTTCCCTTTCAAAACTGTAAGTAATACAACAGATCAACATGATTGCTTGCAGATTATTTTTCATCTGTTGGCCATGCATACACTACTAACTTTTGGAAACGCTGTGGCATTTTGACTATTGTTTTCTACTTTGCAGACATGGTTGTTAATTGTTTTGCTCCCTGTTATTAGTTTTCTTTCTTTCTCTCTCCAATGAGCCTTCAAAAACTGGATTTCCAGTGGTTCCCTACATTATACAACATGTACGCACTAGAATGAGGAAAAAGAAGTACAATTGTCTTAATGGTCCCATCCTCTTTCCCTGCCATGAGGGGTACCATGCCTAATTTTCATCCAGCCTTGAAGTTCTTTGGATGAAACCCTACTAGAAGAAAGTCACCATCCCCCATTTCATTTGTGGATTCTTTAAAACCTCTTCCTCATCTCACACTTATAAAACCATCACTGTTTTCCCCAGCACAATCTTCTACTCACGACAGACACTGTCCACGTAACCTGCTGCTGTTGCAGCGATCATTTAAGAATGCTGTGAAAGTTGTCAATTCAAGTGTGGATTACTAAATGCAAGATCATTATTGCATTTAGACTGATGCAAAGTTTTTCTCTGCAGTGTGTTGAATCTTGTCTAATTTTAGATCTTTACTGAAATACCATAATCAACTTCAGGTAACTGAGTGGCTGCATCTATTGAAGGTGTGATTGAATTTTACTGGTTACAAGTGGTCACCTCTATATTTCACAATGTGTGCCTTTTCTTCACATATCAATATATTGCTTTATTACTATTTGTACACTTTTTGTACAGCTACATTTTTGAAACTTCACACAAAGCTGTGATTGCTTCATTGGAGGTTAATATGGAAAACTGGGCACTTCAAAGAAAGGTACCCATAAGTCTTACGTGAAGTTCTGAGTTTTAGAGCACCAACAGATTTAAAGCCTCCCAGTCTGTCATATCAATCTAAGTTCAGTAAGACAATTCAGCTTCTAGATGAACGTTTAATTAAAAAATTAAAACAACTCTATAAGCAGGTCCAGACTTCATATACTATAAATCATATGCTCATGGCTGGAACTTCTTTTTTTGCACTACTATTTTAATTTTTCCAATTACATTGCAGGAAGTTTTTATATATCATCCCTTCCATTAATGCTTTCAGTACTCATTCCCTTCAAAAAAGGCAATTTATTAACTGCAATGTCCTCATATTTAAGTGTTTACTTGCTAACATTCACAACTATTATTTAGAAAAAAACAAAAAGAAACAAAGATTTTCAGACTTAAGACATCCAGGTGTTAAACTTCAAGGTTTAAAATTTATGAAGTACTTTTATGCTCTCACAGTCACCACCGAAGTCTGGTCAGCAGAAGGTGACTGCTAAGGACATAAGTAGGCATTTTTTTTAAAGTCTATCTGTAATCAAAATAATTACACTTATGAGGGGTGGGGGAGGAATAAAAGTCTCACTACTACACTACAAGCAATGCTTCCTTAAATCAGTCTTTAAGAAATAATCTTTGCCAGCCAAATGAAATTGCAATGCATATTACAGGAATCTTTAAATACAGAGCTTTCTTAAACTAATTTAGTGGAGGAAGACTGGCAGGAAATGAATTAAAATCAGCATAGCTGAATGTTTTACATAACGAAACACAATTTACATCCCTGTTCCTACTGTAATTACCATAGAGCCAACAATAAACCAAAGATATCAAATGACTGAGAAGCTAGCTCATTGACAACTATTGTTGCATTGCCTCTAATCCAGCTGGAATTATGGTCAAAGTATCTCTCCAATATTTGTGGCAAACATGGCATGCCACTGGATGTCATTACTACCACAAAAATGCAGCTGTACTGTACCTTACCAAATCCTCAGAAGCTGCAGAAGAGAACGCTTCAGCTCTTACACTCGGGGAATTCAACTCTCTCCTGTATGATTCACTAAATCGTCTGTAATCTTCTCCTGCTGCATTTCCCTCTCCTCTCCCCCATGTCTAGGGGATCAACTATGTCCCAAAACCAGCACCTACTTTGCCTATAAGGAAATTGTTTACTTGAGAGAAAACTGAAAAAAAGTCTTTAGATTAGAACTGTTAGGACTATTATAGCAAGGTAGGAAAGGTAAAGTTACAGACAGACAGGTTTGTTAGGACCTCTAGGATACAAAAGAAAAACCATGGAAAGGTGCAAAACAGCAAAGAGGATAACCCAATACCACCAAGGGTCTGTTACAAGTAGTGGCAGTCTCCTTCCTCCCACCTTACTGATGCTTCCTGGCCAGCAGGGTCTCTTCAGATGTCATTTTGGAGGCAATGAGCGTACTGATGGTTTTTAAATCCTACTTATCCTTTGTGTTTGTTAATTAAGTTTGCAGTTAAGTGTACCAGCTTTGCACTCTAAAACATGCATGAATAAAGTGACCCTAAGACAGATGGTAAGAACACACATAACTTGTTATCTGCATTCTGAAACTCATAGTGATGTCCCATTCTCCTTAAATTCAATCTTAGATTAGGCAAGACACCTAATAGTGTGGTATTTCATAGAGCATCAACTTACAGCTATTTAAAATGCTAATAGTGCAAGTGATAGAGAATAACAGTGTATCCATTTCATCCTGGAAAACTGACTGCTACAATCCCTGGGAATGCTCCCAAATAAGGTAAGAAGCTTTCACTTCCGCAGATATTTAGAAGCGCTCATCATTGAATTGTAGGCTACTTAAAACAAAACCAAGTTCTGGACAACTATTCTCACAAGAGAATTATGAGCCCAGTCCTACTGAACAAACATTAAACCCTGAAAGATGTATTTTCCAATTCTTTCCACCTATTAATAATATTACATCAGTGGCAGATAAAGACTGGGAAAGTTCACAACCAGAAGAAAGAAAAACAATTAATTCAGGTGAAGAACAGCTGTTTAAGGAAAAACTAAACACTGACCTCAATAGAGGGTGATGAAGATGTTAGGAGATCAACATGTCTTTAAGGAGTCAGATCTCANTTGACCCCAATAGAGAGTGATGAAGATGTCTTTAAGGAGTCAGATCTCAAAGTGAATTAAATTATTATGGACATCAGAGGACCTTTTCCCCCCCCTTAAAATACAGCATGAGGTCAATGAAGGATTTAAACACTGGGTGGCAGAAGAGGCCATAGTCTCAGCAACCAAACACAGGTGCACTGTGTCATTTTACATGCAAGAGAGCAGCCAAGGTATCCCCATGGGGCTGGGCCACAGGACAGGGAAGAAAAGCCCCAGGTGACCCACACCACCCTGGAGGGGCAAGCTGGGGAACAGTTCACCTTAACCAGAACTAACACACGTGCTTCAGCACCTAAAAGCTGCCCTATTTCTGCTGCACTGACAGTGGGTTTAAAAGCAGTTTCTGAGCTATGGTACTTTATAACCTACTTTAATAAAAGCTATTAAAAAAAAAAAAGTACATAGCTACAATCACCTGTTCCCCCAACAGTTTAGAATACCGAGCTGGAGAGAACATCTGGTAAGGCAGCAGGGGACTAGCAAGTCATCTGTTGCCCTGATGTAAAAATTGTGGCTTGAGGGACAAAACATTTATACTCTAAACCCGTTTCAAACCACATTTGGCAGGGACATCACTTGAAACTTCATAAAACTGAAGGAGGAAGAAAAGGCTAAAAGCAGGGATTTCTCCCACTATATGGATTAGTTATTATTTTTAAACCCCAAGGTATGGACACAAAATCCAGTCTAAAAAAGTGCCTTGAAAACAAGGCCCTAAAAAGCCCCAAAGGAGATGCCAGGACACCTGCTGGCCCCAAAACCTTGTAACCAACATCATCTTTATGAGGAGAGGCTGAGAGAGCTGGGGTTGTTTAGCCTGGAGAAGAGGAGGCTCAGGGGAGACCATATCAGACTCTACAACTCCCTGAGAGGAGGTTGTAGCCAGGTGGGGGTTGGTCTCTTCTCCCAGGCAGCTGTCAGTAAGACAAGAGGGCAGAGGCTTAAGCTGTGCCAGGGGAGGTTTAGGTTTTAGTCCTTACAGAGCGAATAATCTGGCACTGGAATGGGCTGCCCAGGGAGGTGGTGGATTGTCGGTCCCCGAAGGTTTTTAAGATGAGACTGGATGTGACATCAGTGTCATGGTCTGGTAACCACGGTGGTGTTGGATCAAGGCTTGGACTTTATGACCTCAGAGATCCTTTGCAACCCGACTGATTCTATGATTCTATGATCTCTTATTGATCGTACTGCTGCACTCAAGAAAGTTGTACTAATCAAAACTAAAATCAGAATGCAAATCAACTTCTGACTTTTGTGCCAAATTTACCTCCTAGACTGTACAAGAACTTAAAATTTTGGCTAAATGCTCAGGTGAAGAGAGTCACAATATTAAAAAAAAAAAAATCTAAACAAGTCACCTTCTCCCCCTCAAAAAACTCCTCAAACCAAACAAAATTCAAGGCATCAGATGATTTCTGAGTTTTATTTCTACTACTATTCCTAAAGGCTCAAAGAAATACATCAGTGTACCTACTGACATTTATAATTGGATTAAGATAGAAGAGGATCTAACAAAGTCTAAGGAGAAAACAGGAAGAGACTTAAAAATCAAAACAATACACTCAGACCTCAGTAAGTCTAGAAAGGTAGCAACATTTAGACATTCTATTTACATTGCAATTGGGGGGAAAAAAGCGCAAACCCTTATCTTTGCTAGGTAATATCTTATTCTCAATTATTTTTAAATTGTTTTGCCAGATTAGTATTTTAGACACATTTGCTATTTGGAGAAATGAATTTAAATCAAAACACAATCAACCACCCTAGTTGTGATCCCACCTGGTATCCAGAGTCTACAGCCTCACTTTTAATGAACTTGGCAGCTGAATAACCTTTGAATATGATCTCAGTAAGAAAAAATTGTTATAGTTAGCTTTTGCAAAATTAATTACACACAGAATCCTTGCTTAAGATGGGGGGGTGTTTTGCAGGTATTTTAAGAGATCTACCTTAAACAGGAACATGATAGGGACAATTGATTTACTACAAAATTAACTACACAGTGCCAACTAGAGTATGGGTCCAGAGCTTGTGATTAAAAAACAAAACAAAACAAAACAAAAACCTGTAATTCTCAGTCAAGCTTTGTGACTGTTATTTGGGTTGGTTGCTGAGGGAGGCAGGGGCTGGGGGGTGAACACAGACATAACCAGAAAGGGACAGAGATGAAGGAGACTAAGATTCACCAAAACTGGCATTTGAGGGGAAAAAAACACCCAGGATCCAGGATTTTGAAAAACTCAAACATGTGCAAAAATTGTGGAAATTATAAAAGTAACAGTTTATTTCTGTATACTTTGGTTGATTTTAAAGCATGATTTTAATATTTTTATTGAAAGGAGTTAAGCAGAATATATTTTTACTTTTCCAGTTATCTTACCTGCAAATTCTCATTTCAATGAAATCAAGGTTTCATTTTCCTGTGACACCAGGAACAACATAATTTTAAGCTGCTGCTCACAACTTACAGAAAAGCTCCCTGTTTATACAACATTTGTATAAACATAGACTAAAAAAATTAAATACAAAACATGCTTTCACCTTGTTAAGTAGCACTACAGTGCAAGGTACAAAATCCTTTGAACAGTTTTACTGTTGCTTCTCTTAGAGCTACTCTTGACTTTATATAGACTTTACTAAAAAATAGTATTTAAAATACACCAGTCATATAATATTTTTTTTTGTCATGGATATAGATTTTTTTTGTCACATTCTGTTACAGTAAGTATTCACAGTCCCCTTTGCAGACAGCTGAATAATCTTGCAAATGCTGTGAGATAAATTTACTTACATCTTGGCTTTCAAAGAAAATGTAGACAGACTAAACTGATAAAGCAATTGTTCCTTAATCTCTTTCGTGTCAGAGAATTAGTTTCTCTCAATTCCAAAGTGAATTGAGCTTTCTCTGCATCTGATGTTTAAGTACCTGTGGATTTATCAGTTTTTCCCACTACAGAAGGAAAGGGATTTAGTACAAGCACTGTACAGGACAGAAGCCTGTATTAGCTCAAGAAACTTCTCTCAGCAAGTAAGCTTTTCTGTAGACCATACAATAGACTGTGTGTTGTGTCCTTTATTTTCAGCAAACTTTCAACACCTGCCAGCAACTTGAGTCTCTCTCACAAATTTTTATACTCCACTCTTCCAGACTAGAGCTGCTCATTCACTGATATGGAAATTAGCAGCATGCCAACACAGTCTAAATGGAAAAAAATAAATAACATTTGCAATGAAGTGTCAGTTCTGATTCTTTCACAATTTTCTTTGGGACCTGCACACACACAGATCCAGGAAAAATCAAACTATTTTTTAATCAGGTTTGAATAGCTTACAAGAAACACGATGGTTATACATTTTAAGCCTTAAAATTTGACACTGCAAGGTGTCTCAGATACTGTGAAGAAAGAAGCTCTTAATGACTAGAAACAGTTCACAGCTTCCTGTGCTTGAAGAGGAAGGAATGGTTTTCACAAAAATTTAAAAAAGGAAACTGAAATTTGTTGCTGGATTTCACTAGAGGGCAGGGGATGGGAGATGAACCTCAGTCATCCAGTGCAGAGATTAAATTCCTCTGGTCTTTGCTATTTCCTATTCTCATCTCACCCTCTCACAGCTGTTACCACTTCCCTTTTCCAGCATTCAATCTGCCATCTATACTTTTCATCCTATGCAACTGGAAGTGACACATCAGTGTCCCTCCCCAGCAAGCACAGGTACATATCACTGACCAAACAGACCTAAAGAGGTAGTTCTTCAGTCCTGAAGAAATGCTTAACATTGCTAAGTGCTACCTAGAAAGTAGCATCTTGCTTCTCTCATTACTAAGTCCTTCCAAGCACTCAATATCAGAACCACTTTCTTTCCTGACAGGAAGAACCTGCCTCTGCTTGGAAGAGAAAGGTCTATAATTGCATTCTATTTGTTTTCTCACTAGAGAAATCAGTGCTACACACTAAATTATACACAGGCATCAAATGAAATAAAGTGTGCAATACTACTGTATTTATATTAAAATTTTGAGATCACCTGAAACACAATTTAGTGGAATATGAACTTAAAGATTAGCAGGAAGCAACTCGGAAGATTATTAAAGACACTAAAATGCATTTTTTATAATAATTAAAATAATTAAAGTCCCCCTGAATTATTCTGTTAAATTGTCCCAAAGAACAAGTAAATAAAGAACACCTCATCCTATTAACATAGTGCATAAGTCACTTTTCACACTGGTCATTTGGTTTATTTGAAACTGAGTTACCCTGCAGGAGTTTCCATTACATGATTGGTCTATGCTATGACTTCTGCAAGGGAGGGAGAAAAATGGGAAAAACTTGCAGCACACAAAACCTAACAATTAACAGAATAACAAGAGACCAGAACTCTACAGTTGCTGAGTGCTGAGCCACCATAGGAACCACTCGAGTGTAACATTTAAAGGGTTAAACCAGAACTCTGTAATTGATAAAAAGGTCAAGCAAGATTATCATGCATCTCGAGGGGGAAAAAAAAAATAAGAGAATTTATCAAGGAATAAGTGAGTGATGCCGTACAGAATTTAAGGCATGCTTTAAGGAGATTGTGAAGTTATGCAAAACTGATTGTGGAACGTTTCAGGGAAGAATCAAAGACAAGGAAAAGGAGGAATCAAGGTGGTTCAGGGATGAACAAACATGTAAAAAATGCAAGAAGGCTGAAACAAGCTGGTTGCCTGTGTCTATTTCTCCTTTTAAAGCACTGAAATATTCAGCATACAAGATCAATCTCCTCAGCCCCAATACCTCAGAGAATACAAAGTAAACAATATTAAATGCTAATAATCATCTGGGTTTAATAGGCGTATTGACACACACTATATTAATACCAGGTAATTAAGTGAACCCAAACTGGGTCTCAAACTGTCTACTGAACATGACCCCTGCTTTGTATTAACTGTTGATTGACCTCTGGAAACTCTTTGGAATGGAGCTAGTTGTCCTGGGGGGAAACTTTTCCTATATTTCAACAATCTGACAGTCTGACAGTAAGTTTCCAGAGCTTGCAAGTTTCTCTTCAGCTCTTCTCATCCTTTTATTTTTATATAAAACCATAACATAATATGAAAATACAAATCTATTTTATAATGCATAAAATACACAATTATTATATAATACGTATTCATATATATTAAATATTTAAATAGGCATAAAAATAATGTCAAATAAAAAAATATATAATATATACCAACACCATTATGTAATACATACAATGCACATGGTGCTTAATATGCACATATGTAGCCATAGATGACAGAAGAATAATGAAACCTCAACACTGTCATTTAGTGTTAGATTTTACGTGTTTAGACAAGTAGAGGAATTTAACTCCACGTATGGTAACTGTTGAACAACTCAACTGACTATTTGGCAAATAGTGTAGTTTTAATAGAACTGGTAAGTAATAATAACCACAAATACAGCTGAAGTGCCATTGTATACTTACTTTGCATAGTCAAAGAGCCTGCTGTCCCAGAGCTGATGGTTTCCTCTATAACCGGAATGGAAGAAGCAGGAATCTGTCCCATCAAACTGGTTGAGACCATCTTCCGAGTTTTTTGAGGCATGGCTGTGCACAACATCCAGCAGAACTGTGATGCCCATGGAGTGAGCAACGTCAATCATTTCCTTCAGGTCATCCGGAGTTCCGTAGCGGCTGCAGCATCAAAACGGAATGTGTTGAGTTGTACAATACCGACAACACTGAACATTAATCAGGAAAACCACAACAAAGTCACCAGTTGTACATGGGTTATTTTTTCAGTAGTAACTATTACTTAGAAACATTTTAAACAATTTTTCATTAAAAAAATTGTATCATGAACGCAATGTTTTGCAGAAATAGATTATTTTATTCTTCCATTTTAATCTATTAATACATCAAATTCAGTATAAAAACGATACAACATTAAACTTCTATTTAATATTGAACATGAATTCATGTTTATCATCAGTTTTTACCCAAGGCCTCAAGCTGAAGCACAGTCTGTTACAAGCCTGGGAAAAAGCTCGTACAGAACACACAGAAACATGATTTTAATCAAATGTATTAGGAGCAAGCAGTGGATAGCTCTACATATCCTCTTTGCTACTGCCAAGAATTCCACAATGCGAAACCCATGCATAAAGACTGCTGAAAGTGGATTACCCAGAATATGCTATGACAGCTGAAGTTACTTATAATCTTTTTGTTTGTATCCTATACAAAGTGTTTCACAGAGCAGCTGATCACTATGCCAAATTGATTTCAGATTTAAGAGTAAGCTTGAGTAAATACCTGAGCCATTGCTTTCCATTAGACACTCACTTGCAAACACACATATACAGAGACACTGACTTCAGTGGATGGGAAGGAAGGTAAAAGATGCTGAAGTACTTAAACCTACCTTGATGCTGCAAAGAAACTTGTGACCTGATAACCAAAACTGGCATAGTATGCATGTTCCATAATAGCCATCAGCTGGACACAGTTATATCCTATAAAAAAAGAAATATAACAAAAAAAATATGCCTTAAGGATAGCTAAAAGAGGATTCAACACCTGCAACATTCATTCTAGTCTTCTGCCATTTCTGTTGCCTTTGACTCTAATGATTTACAACTGAAGATCCAGTAACTCTCAAGAGGCAATTCTACCTAATAGTTTACACTTACATGACCTTCCATTGCAAAAGAAACAGTCAATTTTTCAAGTGATCTACACATAACTAGGTATATTGAAACTCCCAGATGCAGAAAGAAATAAGAGATGTGTGAGTATAGCCTTCATTTAACTTCAGAATATTAGCTATGCCAACCTGCATGTCCCAAACTACTTCTTCACTTTTGACACTTGCAGTTGCGGGGTGTGGAGTTATTCACTGGCTGCACATACTGTGATAGAATCACAGAATGGGTTCTGTTGGAAGGGATTTTAGAGATCATCTAGTTCCAAATCCTCTGCCATGGGCAGGGACACCTTCCACTAGACCAGGTGGCTCAAACCCCTTCCAGGAAACCTGCTCCAGTGTCTCACCACCCTCACAGTAAAGAATTTCTTCCTAATACCCAAACTAAATATATCCTCCTTCAGTTTAAAGCCCTTTCCCCTTGCCCTGTCACTGCATGACCTTCCAAGAAGTCATGGAATCACAGAGTCAACTGTGTTGGAAAGGACCTCTGA
This sequence comes from Pachyramphus minor, assembly GCA_013397135.1. Lineage (NCBI taxonomy): Eukaryota > Metazoa > Chordata > Aves > Passeriformes > Tyrannidae > Pachyramphus > Pachyramphus minor. Next base: position 156,441 of record VYXB01008616.1, read on the forward strand.
GATCATCAAGTCCAACCCTTGATCCAACACCGCCATGGTTCCCAGACCATGGCACTGATGCCACATCCAGCCTCCTCTTGAATACCTCCAGGTGAATCCACCACCTCTCTGGGCAGCCCATTCCAATGTTTGATCACTCTCTCTGTAAAAAATTTCTTCCTCATATCTAACCTAAACCTCCCTTGGCACATCTTAAGACCGAGCCCTCTTGTCCTACTGCTGGTTCCTGGGAGAAGAGACCAATCCCCACCTGGCTACATCTTCCTGTCAGAGAGTTGTAGAGAGCAATGAGGTCTCTCACTCCAGCTGTCTTGTAGATCCTCTTCTGGTATTGGGAGGCTCCTATAAGGTCTCCCTGAAGCCTTTTCCAGGCCGAACAAACTCAACTGTCTCAGCCTGTCTTCCCAGGAGAGCTGATCTAACCTGATCATCTGATCTTCTCCATGGCCACAGTACTTGCCACGCATCCTTAACCAAAGCAGTCTTGAATATCAGTGAATAAGTGCCACAGAAAACTATCCACTGAGTACTACCAAAAAACTCAGGTTTCATCTACAGGGTGTTGAGACTCACACTACCACCACTTCTCTTAGTTTGAACAAAATCTCCACTTCATTCTTTAGTTTAGACAAGATGCTGTGGGTTTTTTTTATTGTTCATGGGGTTTTTTTATAGCTATGACATTTAAAAACAGAGCTATTATTAGAAGACAGTTGGCATGAACTCAACAATTTGTCAGATTCATTGCTGGTTTATAATTCAGGCTCATTGTACTTATTCTTATTTACATCATTTTTATAAATAAACAGCAACACAGCATCAAATTAATCTCATTCAATTTGCTTGCTATTTATTTCGCTATTTGTCATGCACATATTTCTACAAACCATTAATATATTACAATTCTTTTATAGTAATGTCTTTAAACTTATCCTTACAAGTAAACATTCCAAAACTGAATCTAACAGACCTTAAAAATACATTTAAAAATACTTAATTCCCACAATGTAAATTAGAAGGAACATTAGCTATCATCTGTGTACCCTATCTAAATTTGATACTGCTTTTATTTTGGGGTGTATCAGTCTTTTCATGACATCTCTGCACAAAGCAAAACTTGTAGGTAAAGCAGAATGCTTTCCTAATTCTGTAAACCGTATTAACCTCCTGGAACAACTGAAATTCCTTGGCAGTAAGGAGTCACAGATAAATAATGCTGAAGCCAAAGTTACTTTCTGTTGAGGGCCTCCAGACATGCAAACTCCCTCATCCCACCTGCAAGATTAACTTTCATCAAAGGGCAAAAGCCACATTCTGTGAAACACTGATTTAACATGTAAACCTACACGAAAACATGGCTTATTCAGGGACTCCGATATTTAAAATGAAAAAATCAAATACAAACAGCCACCACACACAGATTTCAACTATGGGTGTCACGTTTATTTTACAGTTGAGTGTAACAAAACATATTTCAGCACAAGGCAGTAAGAGCCAGGAATTTCTAATACTGTCCTCTACAGACACAGTGCAAAGACACCATGGGAAAAAATAATCCAAGAGAAATTGAGTAGAACAGTTTCACTTTGCTTCCTGAGATAATGGTGCCAGCTGTTTCATACATCCTCTCCAAAAGACTAGAAGTTTTTTTAGTGAAGAATATTTTTCACATTTAATGTTTCCATGTTCTGATACTTCATTGCTACCATTCAGAGATTGATTTTATTCTCTCTTTTTTTTCTTTTTTTCAATCCACATAGCTTATTCTGGCAAAACAAATAAATAAAAAAATCCAGGTATTTCTTGCCCTCTCCTTAGAATCCAGCTTTACATTAATAGAGCCATTTAAGAATGTAGCATTTTCTGAAGACTTTGTCACAAAACCAGGTCCTTTTTCAAGTTGAAAACCATGCTAAAAGCAAACTGCCTCGTGATATTTATCTAGGCTTTAGCAATCACATTTTACTTCAAAACCTGTGAAATGGATTTTGATTCACATACCCTATTTCAGTCTTTGTTCCTTCTCCATAGATTTCACCTGTTTCTAATTTTTGCTCACCTAAGAATCTATTTTTATAGTATGTGTAATCAGAAAACTGCAAATGAAACAGAAAAAGCAACTGCAAATACTTGACATCTCTCTTTTCTAATAAGAGCACAGGTACATAAATCTCTATTACTACTTACCAAGATCCTTTATTCTAGGCAGTAAATTGTATGTGAAGTTTTTATAAGAAGCTACTTTCCCTTCTGGGGAAGCAATCCCCACATGAGATTCGTAGATCCGTAGGCTTTTTAATCTCTTGGGGGAAGGATGTTTATGCTATAAGGAAAAAAAACCAAAAACAAACCCACAAACAGTTGTCATTAGGAACAGCTTAGGAGTGTTGTCACAATCACATCATTTGCACAAGATGACAAGCAACTTAAGGTTTGCTTTTTTCTCTAAGAGCAGAAACATTTCAAAAGAAACTAAGCATTTTAAACTGTTAATGCAAATATCTTTTTCAAAATAACATTTTTTATGAATAAGAAAGTGGACATTCATGATTCAGCACTTTTCTTATACCCTTTTTTAATTACACTGAAGTGTACAAACTGATAACTATTACACTTAGTTCTTCTGAATTACTATGAAGCTTCTTTGAAAGTAAAAGAGTAAAATAGAAAGATAAGATTTTATTTTTCAAGCAAACCTGCTTTTTGCAGGTTTAAGTTGTTCTGCCTTCTCCAAACTGAAATTTATAAACATTGTATTCCTAAAGAATACAGCTCCATAGCACAGAATCATCTATATTTCAAATTATTTAAGACTTAGAAGTAATTAAAAAATCCCAAGTCTGTAAACGAGTACACAGTATTTCCAGATGGGAGGAGGTATTTAAAGAATACAGAGGCAATCAAAGTTAATCACAAAACCTCCTCCTTACACTTGAAAATCTTATACTTGTTGAGATTTTATTTTTTAAAACAAACTCCTTGTCTGAGAAACTTTGGAAAACCACTTAGAAAAAGTAATGCTTAAAACTTATTTTGCCCCAAAAGACATTTCTTTTCCTTCCTCTCACAATTAAGAAAAAATTATAATATTTTCTATCCTATATGTTAGTTTATTATTCAAGTGAAATTTTGAAAAGGTAGGAAAAAAATTAACACCATACATATACGATCAGAAATCAAAGGGACAAGGAGAGGAACAAAACTTTTGATTGAGACATGTTGCCTGTGTTTTACTTCCACTGGGCACCTCTCCCATTCATAAAGAGACTCTTCATTTCTGCAGTAAAGCCTTGTCTGCACCCAAATGTTCTTGCCTCCTTTTCACTCCAGGTCATATCAATCACTGCATTTGCAATTCCCTCTCCATTCTTTTTCTTACAGAGGATTGAGGTGTCACAAAGTGTCATAGACAACGTAGGTCACTACACTGATAAAAACTATACACTTAAGTAAGAATTACTCTATATTACTTTATCTATTTTTATAAGAAAATACTTTCCATCTGAGTAACCCTTTCTCGGTCAAGCAGCTGCTTCATGATTTGAGGCAGGTGCTAAAATTTAATTCAAAACAGAGGTTGCAGCATGTCTTCCACAGAACACTGCATACCATTGCAAAAAACATCAAGAATTGTAATATAAAGGAACATCACTCGGATAGTCTGAAGTTTCCAAATGTTCTCTGAGGGTATTTTTCATATATCAGGCAAAGAGTTCTCTCCCTTATAGCAGTACATAAGTAAGAGGGCTCTGAACTCAATAAATGGATTTTCCCCGATACGAACAACCCAGGATTTGACTGGAGCATGAGCTTTTCGACTGGAGCACTTTTGAAAGTTATTTGCTGACTTCATACAACATTGACTTATTACTGAGTACTGAACTTAGCATTTGCAGATAACTAACTCCAGTACTGACAATTCCCTGCTCTCCTCTGTACCAGGAAGGGACATCGAGCCATGGAACAGTTGTCAATCTTGCCTAACAAGTGGGAAACCAAGTTTAAAATACCACTTCAACAGGAAACTATTTTTTTCATGTATTCTACAGAAGAATGAAAAAAGTAGCTCAAAGACATCCATCAATAAAATCACCTGTTTCTGTCAAGCCATGAATAAAACCCCCTCAGTTCTCAGGTAGCTACTTTAACTAGCTTGCAATCCCCCTTTTGTGAAATAACTCTTATTTTCTTCCAAACAGGGATACAAAGATGACAATGATACACGGGTTCATACACCTCTTGAAAATAATATTTAAGCCTTACTATATATGACTGTGGTGGATTCCAATGCACCCAATCATAATTCACTTTGTCTTCATCACGGACTACATATCTTGCCCAAGGTGAAATACGATAGAGGAGGGCGCCGTTCTGAGCACGAATCACCACCTATAAAATAACCACAACATATGCATGCAGTCACATATAATTCATATAACACCTCCTATGCAAACCATTGTAGGGAATGAAATAGTACACTACACAGAAATTTAATTTAAAGGACACACAAATGCACAATGCAAGTCGAGAGAGGGAAGAACGACTCTGTTCACTGAGATGATTTGTAAAGGGATAGTAAACCAAACATGCCAGCCACAGGAATGATGTTCATGAGCAAGAGCTGAAAGGTGAGGATATATAGAAGCTTTATATAAGTAATGGGAGAAAAAGCCTTCCCAAATGGATTACTGTTAGGTTCCCTAATTTCCCCTGTCATTGCTATTTCCTTGCCATGTTTTTATAAATTTAAATAGATATGCAGTATAATGCCATTAAGATGAGAACTGTGATGTGCTTAACTTGGCAAACAATTTAGTAAGCCAATTTTAATATCTTAATTTCAATTTCTTTTCTATGCTTTATGACTCCTTACCAATGTCATACAGACCAGAAAAACAAATAACACAAAGTACAGGACAGCTTTTGGGTCAAAAAGAGGAGAAAGTGAAATTTAAATTGCTGGGTTTCTTCTGCTGCTGTTTTTCAGTTTCTCTGTAATGCTTCATCATTCTAATGCTAAAACAAGGTTTTACTCTCCATATTTGTTTTCCTCTATTTTATAACAGGACATGAAAAGGGACCATTATTTCCTTCAAAAGCTCATAAAACTTCTCTTCACCAGAAAGAGAGACCAAACACAAACCAGGAGCTCTTTTGGACTACTTTAATTTTACAAAAGAAAAGAAAAATTGAAATAATCATTAGGATGATGCTGAACTAGGACCTTGCAGAAGAAATTGTGGTTTGAGGAGGTGATGATCTTGAACAGACCATCTCTGCTCTACTGAGCAATTAATGTAGCCTGTAACTTACAGAAAATACCCTTGGGAAAGGATGAGACCCAGGGGGGTGGAAGGTAGTGTTGCTGACTGGGAGAGTGTTGCATCTTTAGGAAGCAGGGCCGACAGGTCCCTGCTGTGCTGTGTCCCCTGGCTGCAGGACAAACCTCAGCATCACCCCCATGTAATGTTGACTCTGCCAACTCTATGGCCTTGCCTTGGGCTGAAGGGGAAGCACGAAATTCTCATGAGAAAAGAACTCTTTAGGAAGTAGAGTTGTTCTCCCACAAAAAAATTACATATACTAGCTGGAATGACCAAAGGGGAAAGCTTCTCTCCAGGAACAGGATCTGTTCCACTCAGCATGCCATGGCAAAATCTACCAGGGCACTGCCACATTAATGCAGATGGCCCAGCATTCCTCTTATTCCATCTAATTGAAATTCCATCTAATTGACTTCCTATGAAGTCAATTGTTGTCATGCCTTTCTTCTTGAGATGCAGACTCCTGCTCTCACTTCCCCTCACCCCATCCCACTCCCTTCTTCTCAGTGCAGAAGGGACAGCACCACTCTGTTTTTGCTTGGTATCTTGGTTGCCATTATAACAGTAACACAGAAGGTTCACAAATTTACAATCTAAAAATGTACAACCAAGTGAAAGTCTTAATTCTGCTTTTGTTAAGAAATTGATGGCTGGGTTTTTTTAAAAACGTGTCTTTTCTGTGCTCCCAGTTACTAACAGGTAGTCTGTAAGATGAAAATTATCAAATAATTGCCTTTTTGCCTCCAGCAAGTGTCTTCCATTGTTTTGATAATCTGTGTCCTTAACCTAACCACAGAAAAGAGTAGAATCACAGTATCACAGAATAGGTCAGCTGGAGAGGACCTTTTAAGAGGTCATCTAAACCAACAAGGAGGATGATACATATATGCAGAAGGCTGATGGAAGTTGATAGAGTAAGGCAAGGAAGTAGGATTGCTATATCTCAGTACATACTATTATAACTCCAACTCAAAATAGGTTGTATAGAAAGGAGTAATTGAGAGTAACCACTGCATCAAAAAAAGCTGAGGAAGTTATTGAAAATACTGTACAGTTGCATAGAAAATTTATTCTGTTAACTGTGCTAGCAAAGCTGGCCCAAGGAGTATTTCTGCAAATTATATCAGCACTATGAGGATCCTCCTTGCTGATAGCATTGACAATTTGCAAGTTACTCTTAAAATAATAAAACTTTTCTGTATGATAACATACATCTGATGATGCTATTGCTTCTTTTATTATTTTGTCCTGATTTACCCATTACAGAAGTAAGATGATTACTGAATATAATAACCATAACTAATTACTCATGTTGACATTCCTTTTTCTTTAATATTTTAGGGCAATTTATACTTGACAGGCTTATGAGGGGTGGGCACCATTTAAGAAATATGAAGTAATTAATCTACATTCAGAACATTATTTAATTAGATGCAGTACTGGTTTAATCCAAAAATGATCCTGCAGGGGGGCGAAGTTTATTTATTATGATATCTTAAAACCAGTCATGCACTGTCTTTAATTTAAACCATTAAGCAAAGAAAAACAGTTAAGAAGAAGAGAGATTATAAATCCATTTAAATGAGCAGCCAGTTATCTCACTTTTTTTACTCACACTTCTACAGTTATGCTGCACATGTCAACTAACCATAGTTCTGTATCTCATCCTTCTGACAATGTATAAGAACTTTCCACCACTTGCCCTTACTTTGGAGGCATCAGTGCATTTGATTTACCAGCTTTCCAGGAGTCATTCTGTTGAAGTACTAGCTTTGCTTTTATTTAAAACATCTACAAAGTCAAGTTTAATGGCTGGATTTTTTGGGGAACTGAGAGACTTATAGGGACTCACACAAGTTTCTATCAACTTTCACAGTCAGAATTTTAATAGCTAGAACTAAAACTTCCAAGAAGCAAAGACATACATTTATTTGTCATATATTATGATAGTAACAATGTCAAGACATGAACTGGTGGTGGAAATCTACCACTTTCTCTGAGTTGGTTTTACATACTTCAACAATATTAGACTTTAGAGTCTGCTCTATTTTAAGGCTCACAATCTAAATTTTTGGGTTTATTTTAAAACTTTACTTTCAGTTCTATTATGTAAAGATAACAAGACTTCCATGCTTGAAGGAAAAGGATATATTTATCCAACTATAACACCAAAAAATTTAACCATGCCAATATCAGAAAAAAAAAAAATCTCTAAAAGTATGGAGAGAGCATTTATTTTAAACAAATTTGTTGCCTTCTTCACAGTGTAGGCGATCTTAAATATTTTACAAATATATCCAGCCATGGTTGTAGATTAACCTCATTACAACAGTAGAAACCTCAATTTTGCTTATGTGTTGCTGTGATTTTTGAACATCATGGGCTGTGCACAGAGAAAGCAGAGTCAAAAGGGACATCTCTAACACAGAAAAGGAACCATTACAACACTAAAGCTGGTAAAGTTGAATCCTTTCAGTGCCTGGTTTACAGAAGCAAAATCACAGTATTCTTAGACCTCTATCAAGTGATCTCTGACAAATTCAGTTCTTGATTCCTGTGTTTGCTTAACACTTTCCTTAATTTTATGTGAATCTCATTTACAGAATCACTCCTAGGTTTAATTACCAAGGTCTACACTCAATCAACTTATTCCTCTCTCCTGATTCTCCTGATTCTGTAGAAGGTTGGTCTATAAACCAGAAAGAAGTAAACTCCAAATAATATTTTCTGAAGTTTCTTGGGACAGAAACCCCACACCATCATGCCTGGCTGACACACAAGAGAAAAAAAACAAAACTGCAAAAAACTGAATGGTAACCCAAAACAAAGAGCAATTCAGCCCAAGACTGACAGAAATAACACTAATGAAAACACTCCAACAGCTTTCATTCCCATATTTGCTTTGGCACTTCTTGAAACAATTACACTCAAGTAAAAGTTGTACTAAAAGGAGTTATAATATAAAACACACACAAAACCAAGATAGATAAAACCTCTTGCTCCATTCACCCCAAATTACTTGAGGTCCATTCTCTGTAGTGTTCAGATCTAAAAAGTATCTGCCATGCATACTCTGCATGTGCTGCTATGGCTTTTGTAGGTATAAAGAATACTGGACATGGTCACTACACAGTCCTTTTGACAAAGTACCTATAAGTCTATGTAACTGATACTGTATTTTTGCCCCAAATTAGTCTGAACTGAGTAAAACCAATTTCAGAAAAGTTGCAGCTTAAGGTAGCTACCACTTAGTCCATCAACACTTTATAGCTGACTTTATATTTTCTAATTAACTCAAGAAAATGTTCTCTAAAGAACACATATAACATTATAATGTCTGTTAAATTGGCTTCTTCAAACTGGCCTTGGGATTTATCTACTTCGTTTTCAAGAGCTATGTCCTTGTTCTTTCCTTAAGATATAAGAGGAGGCACATCACACCATTTGACACAAAAACTACTGTTTGTTTGAACTGTTAAAAATACCCAAAAACTGGTTAAGAAAAAGAATTCTGTATCTCAAAAAGTGTTACATTAACAAAATGACAGATGTAAAGAACTTGCCACCATCTACATTAAATATCTCTTTGTCTGAAACACAAGATAAAGTAGTATTTTACTGTCAAACTGCATAATAGGAGGACAACATAGTGGTTATTTGTTTTGGGGCATAGAAGTGAGTCTCTTACAACAGCCAGCCTGTTCAGAACTCCATTAAAAAGTCTTTCCCCACCTTGACCACAGCCTCCAAGGTGTCTCACCCAGCAGAAATTTCGAAGAAAATAATGTAGAAGATGCAAAGTTAGTCGTGCTGAATTTGCCTACATCAACTCTGCAAATAGCTCACCCTGAGTAGTTTTGGGGTTTTTTTCCTTCTTCTAATGGTAAACATGTTCACATAATGTGTAAAAATGCAAAATCCTTGATGAGACCTTTGAAAGTCACATGATTTTGGCTTCCAAGTGAAACATAAATACATGTAAATAAATGTTCTCCCACGAATAAGTGTCAGAAAGACAGAATGAAAACATCCTTCAAAACTTGACATTAAAAAGTCAATTTGCTCTAGAAATGAACATGACACAGACATACAATTCCTTTAAGCACAACTGTAAAACAACAAGAAGGAAGACCTTTACCTAAAGCTGCCCATCTTTTGTATGCAAAGGTTAGAAGTGTGTGTTTTGTATTCTCCATTATATGTATTTGTATTTTCCATCATAGAGATGTTGGGTGTATTTTCAAAATTTCTATCTGAAGTGTTTAGCCCACTTGAAGTTTAGCATCCAAAACCACTGTAATTAGAGCAGTGGATTTCATAGATGAATACACCCAAGACAGCAAAAACATGTGTTAGTAACCTGAGGTTTAAGGCATCAGTGCTACTGAAGTAATTAATTTGAAGTAAAAACTTTCAGATTGGAATAAAAATCCGTAGAAAAACAAATGCATGGTTGTAGTAAAAGGAAACATATATCCCATAAAGACTGGCTGTGAAGGTATGTAAAAACTGGTGTGCAAAAGTGCTTTCCAATTATCCAAATGCTGGATGGCTGAAAGACAAGACAGCACCTAAATCTCATAACAACATTAGTATACAAGTAACATTGTCTATCCACTGGAGTACAGAAAACTCATGAAATGGAGAGTTAGCTGTGGGATAAAACTAAGTATAGAGGTTATGGGTCTGTTTGGATCATCTTTAAAACTCTCAAAAGGAGTTTATTACAGTTAAGGGGAAAACATCACTCTTCGGGCAGTCCAGTGTCGTAAAGAAAAAGGCAATAACACATTTGGAGCAATTCAGAAGCTGAAATAGGTTTCACCTAATGTAATGCTGCTGCCAATGTAGAACAAGCAAGATTCAGGGGTCTTGAGTTTTCTGACCTTTGAAACTCTTGGGTATCCCACTATTCTGCCTTTCCAAAACACCACAGGTCTTCCATATCACCTACATTACATCTGCCAACCCCTTCTGGATGTCTCAGGGCATTTAAAGGAAAACTCTGTGCTTACAGCCAGGCAACTTTCAACTTTACTGTGACTCAGGGAAATTTGCTGGCTATTTATGACCAGAAGCCACACATTTTTTCTTATACTGTCTATAATGATAAAAAGCCTGGAAGTTATGCAACACTTGAAAAGTTCTCTCACAAATATAGGTAAAAAGTAAACCCACGTGTAAAATGGAGCTTAATATGGCTGTGCTATTAATGACAGACATTGTTACATTCACAGCCGAAACTGTGCAGAAACAGGCCACAAACCACTGCATTTAAACTGCATTTAAAATCCAAATGTTTATGAATAACCCTTTTTTCTTTTTGTGTTTGCCTACCTTCATCTTCTCTTCACATCAGCTCCATTTGGCTACCTCAACTTCCAACCTACACATACAGAGACCTTCAGAACAAGGTGGGTTTGTTCTGGTTTTTTTTTTTTTGTTTGGTTGGTTGGTTTTTTGTTTGGTTGTTTTTAAGAAAAAAGAATAAAGAATTTAGAATTCTGCTGTTTGAGAAAGTTGTTATATAGTGGTTTGTCATTTATACTCGAGTTGAGGAGAGGAAAATGAGGAATTGATAACTAGATAAGTGATGAATATATGCAAGCCAATAAACTGCTCTGAAACACTGTATTATTATTTCATTACTTTAATAGCTTGAAAGCAGTTGGAATGATTGTTGGTATATATGGCTTTTAATACAACGATGAAATTAAATCAGCCATCAAACCAACAATAGCTAATATAATGAGAGAATGGACTAGCTTTAATATAAATATGGAAATGTCAGTGACTTGTTATTTATATAAGGGCAATAAGCTATTATTTCAGTACTTTACAATCTATAGCATTTTATTAGCTTCAGATCTATTCATTTCCGAGACAAGATTATCCAAATACAAAAGCCACAGGAACACAGGTGAAAACACCACCTCATCTCAGTAATAAGCACCTGATTTAAAAGCAAGTTCAGCCCCAAACCTAAAATGTGGACAGGATAAGCTCTTTGAGACTCCCTAGGAAGTTTGTTAGATGATATAACAACACAACCAAATTTTTATACTGCATGAAATGTAGCAGAAATTTAATATCATGATATTTCCCTCCCTCAGCTGTTCTATAAGTGAAAGGAGAAGAAAAACTACTGCTTGCACACAAAGATGATTTTTAGCAAAATGTGCAAGGTAGACAAATAAAGACTACACTTTGACCTTTGCAAAAAGAGGGTAAACGAAAGAAAGCACTAATAATTTACAAGAATATAAAAGAATCTGACCCAATATACTTCAGACACATTGCTGCTGTAAGAAAACCTGGTCTTAAATTTTATTTCATAAATGCTGTTCAGTTTCAAAGACAGTTCCTGCATTCTAGACCCTAATACAATCCTACTGTAAGATTATTTCTTTCTTTCTTAAAATTTTCAATCCTTTTCTCAACCCCCTCAAGTTGCTACAGTAACAGAGAACCACAGAATTGTTTAGGTTAGAAAAGATCACCGAGTCCAGCATCACTGTGTTTACCACTAAATCATGTCCCCAGCTGCCATATCTACACGTTTTCTAGAACACTTACAGGGTTGGCAATTCCCCCACTTCCCTGGGCAGGTTGTTCCAATGCCTGACCACCCTTTCAGTGAAGAAATTTTTCTTAATATCCAATCCACCTGTCCCAAAGTTTCTTGGCTTCTTTAAAGCAAACTATCAAAGCCTGAAAAAAATTTGGGATCTAACAGCACTGTTGAAAGCATTATTCTGTAATTGTCTCACTCTACCTGACAGATTTTTATAGAGACCACATAAAACACTTCTCTCAGCCTCAGAAATAGAAGGCAAGGAATAAAGAAGCAAACAGCTTCTCCACTAGTGCCTTGCTCTTATTGCACAGCCCTTCCCAATGAAGCTCGGGAGAGGTAGCAAGGAGGAAAAGGAATCAGAAGCTGTTCAACACTTCAGCTTCCCCTAGTCAGGAGTAGCTTTCCAAATGGACCCTTCACCCAAACTGGTGGGGCAAGACACATGGTAACTGGGAGATCTTCCAGAACTCAACTTCCACTGAAAAGCTTACCATATTCTATTCCTACTGCTCCCAATAACCAAGAAATCAAGCGTATCTTTCAAGGTGCTTGCAGTCACTGAAGTTATTTCCTAACAGTGAATTAAGTTTAAACCTTGAAATTAAGTTTTGCAAAGAATGGACACATGTTGCTTCTTCCAGGCTGTTCTCCTTCCTAAATTGCAAATTGGTTACACTGGAAAGAAAAAGTAATAGAACACCAGGGACATTATTCAGCTTTCTCCAGCTTCATTTTCCTTATCAATTTACAGTTACTGTCAAAACTACGTCAGCTGATACAAAGCTGACTGGTTTGTTCTTTTTCTTCCAAGCAGTTTTCTGGCAATTAAATCAGCTAAAGGGGCAAGCATTCAAATCAAATATTGAAAAAATATTCCTTAGTTATCCCACACAAAACAGTGTTTTTCAGCTGGTTTACATGTTTAACGAAGTTCTGCAGATGAATCTGTGCAGTTCAGAAAATCACTGGAGAGAGATTTATTTGCTGTGCAAGCTATTTTTCTGTAAACATATCCTGACATCAGCTTTCATAGTCTAAACTTATTAGGGATATTAAATATTTGTTCACAATTCCCTCTTCTTTCCCCTTACCTTCTCCCCCAGGGAAAGAAAACAAATTAAAAATAAAGTACAATCAAGCTATGAAAGAGGCAAAAGCCTATCTTCTAAGCCCAGTCAAAAGTCATGCCTTGACTTTCCAAAAGAGGGAGATATAGCTCCACTTGTGACTTAAGTATTTCCATTGCATTTAAGAACTTATGAACATGTTTATCCAGTTTACTATATCAGATTAAAATGGAAAGCTTTTGCTCTTTTTTCTCTTAGAAAACTGAGAAAAATTAGTAAATACTAACAAAAAAAATACAGAAAATACTATATTGTCTGTTTGAATATAAAAGTAATTCAAAAGATGGAGTCAGTAGCCTAGTATTACAAAATATCTAAACTGAGAGAGATAAAAGCAACCTAGGAAAAATCAAACTATTAAAATCCAGGAAACCATAGAAGAGTTGTTAAAAATGAAACCAACATCACACAGAAACATTCCCAATTGATTTTAACATGCACAAGTGTAGGGACAATGATTCACTTAACCATCCAAGTACATGGATTTATAACTGCTAGCTACACAAAGGTGGCATCATTAGATATGAGGGACAACCAGTTTATTTTTATGAAGGAATAACACACATCTGCTCTGAGGGATAGCATTCAAACTTTTCTTTCAGTCTAGAATCCCAATTTTGAAAACCTTTTTCCAAAATAAAAATAAAAAAAAATCAATAAATCAAAGGAAAACTCGAACCTCTAAAACACAGTTCAAAAATACTTTTTCTGCCACTATGACTTAGCCAGAATCAAGTTACCATAACAACAGTGGTGTAGCTCAAATACTCTTGTATGCATGACATAAAAACATTGCTATATGTATTATGTCAGCCCCCTAATTAAGATGCTTGGGGTACAAAAGCATGGTTTGAAAAACAACCATAATGAAGCGCATTACCCACAATAAGTGTTACTTGGAGTTATTTCAAGCCATGTCAAGTAGAGAAGAAGCTGAGGTATATAACAGGGGCACCCAAGCACCCACTCATCCTCAACTATGAGGAATTTGTATAAAGGACACCTGCTGCATAATGCACCTTGTAACTGGGTGCTTGTGGCATGGTGCGTTTATTTTTTGATTCTCCATTCAAAGCCATTTCAAACTGACAGTAAAACATTTTTTTTGGAGATGAGGCAGGTCATGCTCAACACCTCCACTTCCTGTCACACACTCCCCCAGTGTTTCATAAACTAGGATAGCCTACAGCCCCCAATGGTCCTTCCACTGTCCTCTCCCTGCTGTTGCTGTTGTCTCCCTGTCCAACAATTCAGGAGACCTGAATACCTTGGGTCACACTCTCTTTGCTGGATAATAAAAAAGTGCAGTGAATGGTGATGTGTTTCCTCCATTCTGAGCTCACCTGATTCTCCCCACACATTGTTAAGTGCATTAACTCAACTGCTTTTCAATACTCTAAAGTAGCATACCCTGAATATTTATTATAATGCCTCAGAAGTCCCCCTTAAACAGCTGCCAGTACAGATTCCATCTGGCAAGACTTGGGCATCCAAGGTGTGGAATAAGTCCAGTAGAATACCAAAGTTTGTCTTCCACTTTCTCCTTGACCTATAATCTTCTCTTAACATTAGACACAAATACAGCTGAAAGTCAGGAAGTACTTGCCAGTAAGTCACACTGAAGTGATTGTCAGGAGCTTTACCTAATTAGTGGCCATATCCTAAAAGCAAAACCAATTGCCACAAGAATCACAGCCATGTCTGTATATACTTCATACAGACTCTCAAATTCCATTTCAAGACTGCTTCTTCTTTAAGATTTCTCTACCTTTTCCTCAAAAAAACCCCACACTTTGCTTTAACATACACCTAAAAGCAATTGAAACAATTAGTCTTCTGCATGGATAAACTAAAAGCAAAGTATTTCTAAATAGAAAAACCTCCTGCCAGAGAATTGTGCAATCTTCAAGTCACAGGAGAACTGAGCCTGCCAAAACAACTGAACAAGAATATTCACAAGTGCTGAGCTCAGTCAGCAAAAAAGGCTCTAAAGAGCAACAGTCCACTGCCCTAAAATGGTTCATTGCTGCTACAACCTCTCCTATGAGTCCACAAGTAGTTGCACATTGTTTACTAAATCCAAACAGGCAATGCCAAGAGACCATTTGCCTCCCAATGAATTAACACTTTTCCTGCTACCAAATCTAATTTGTAACCCAGAAAAGTCCATAACTTGCTGAATGGTCATGGTTCACAATCAAGCAATGAAACATGAAGAATATTGCCACTGATTTAACAAATGTTTTACTTCCATTCAGCACCGCTGTTATCTAGAAACACACATGCTGATGACTTTAGACCTGTTTCATAAAGTTCAAATTCCCGGAATGTCATGTCTGCTTCTTCTGGCACACAGGTTATACACCATGGTGCTGCAGAACACTTGTTTCATTGCCCATTCAACTTTGCAGACCTGGTGATTTTTCTTTGTATCCTACATACCATTTAAGACATGAAATTCAAGTGATAGGGACCTTAGCAAATTGAGCAAGGATATTCCCTTTACTCCCCAGTTAAGGTGAAAACCAGACCAATCACAAGTGTCTATATTTGTACATGAAAGGAAACAGCAAACACTTCATCAGGAAGCTTCCCATTAAAATCAAGTTCAGTATCTCTGCTCAGGGTACCTGAGGCTCCCTTTGTTCTCATTGTGAAATAGATTATGTGCAGTGAAACAGCTTTTACAATCTCCCCAGGGAAGTGCTGGATTCTCCAGTGTTGGCCAGAATGCTGGACCATCATGACTAGACCATGCTCTTCCCAAGAAAGAAGGGGCCAGATGATCCTTGAGGTCCCTTCTAACCCAGTATTCCACATTTCTATTTGCATCTTACATTACTGAAAGCCCACCATATCTTTGACACTTCTATACCTAGCATCCTAATCTGTTATCCCATTACTAAAAACTTTCCTGGGTTTTCACACTCATTAAAAACACCTTCACATTTTTGACTGCAGACTGCTTGAAGTGCATGAGGCCTGAACTCAATGCCAGTTTGATACTTTACTGCTGGACCTCCTGATCAGGAGGGTCAACTGCAACACCATCTATTTCATCAGTGACAGTAATTACACTTGATGAATTTTACTAGCAGTGGTTCCCTGACACTGATTAACCTACCTGCTCACCATATTTGATTTCTTTTCAAGGTTTACAAGGTAGACACAGAGCATGCAGAGCTCCTACGAAGTATAGCTTACAGCAGTAAAAACCGGAAGGATTAAGATTTAAAATATTCTTCACAACTAACTTTCCTCTACCCAGCACCTCCTGAATGTATTATTAGGTACTTTTAATCATGATTAATAAACTGTTAGTGTTCTGACTCTCAGTTCCTCCTTTGCACACTTGAATATTAAAAAGGACAGCACATTTGGACTGGAAAACTTAAAACCAATAATAGTGAACTTTTCAAGCATTCTGTACCAACTGATGAAAATATTGTGACTGTTGTATGTGCCTGCCCCTATTTTGTATTTGACTTGGCACCTATAACTACTGTTCAGCAATCACTGAAACCAATCACACATGTAAGAGTGGAATATCACTAGCAGAATGTTGTGTTAACAAGTGCACTAGATATCAAGTCTAATCACCTCATTACAGTACAAGATATTCCCTCCAAAAACTATAAACTTTGCCATTTAAATACATCGATGTAGATACATATACAGATGTGTGTGAAGGAGAAAAGGATACAGAATTAGCAAACAATGGAATGTAGAGTTTTAAAAAGAGTTCCCATCGTTTTCTGAATTACCTTTCTAGAAGAAAACATATGTTATTTGTTTCCTGAGCTGTATATATTATTAGTTCTGTCAGCATACATAAAGAAATGAGGAAGGCTACTATGGCACAGAGAAGTTATCTGTTAAAAAAAAACCAACTAAAATTAACTAAATTAACTATAAAACAGGGGTGGGGTTTTGGTTTTTGGGGGGGTTGTTTGGTTTGGGTGAGGTTTTTTTTACTTCATCTCAATTATATAAACGTTACATGACAAAGCTGCCTTTCTGTAGGTAACTCATAGGGCTTCAAAAATGTAATAAAAAACCAGCAAGCTTAGTCACTGATATTTTTACAGACAAATTCCTCATCTTTACCTGGTTCTTGGCAAAAGTTGCATTATGGAGGCACATCAGCCATCCTGACCCTTGCCTTCATATCAGAAATAAGCCAGAATCACACTGAACTAGATTTCAAGAATACATGTGATGCTTAGTTGCAATACAGTTTTGTGCACCTACCCACCACAGTGTCAGATAATGTGTCAGATGGGTTTATTAGCACATAAAATTCTTGTTGTCAATAATGTCAGAAATCACAGATCTACTGTCATACTAAGAAGTTGAATAATTCTAATTGGTTTAGTATATCCTCTCCAGTTCACAAAAGAAAACTTAGTACAGATCTATTCCTATTCAACGTTCCCGGCAGCAGGTAGCTCAATCGTAATTGCCAGTATATTTCAAGTACTGGTTTTGCCACCTCTTCTTATTTAGCTGTGTGAAAATATTTTAGAACTTGATCATTAGCCATGAGTTTGGAAATTATTTTCATCTGGGATTCAACTTGCTAATTGTTCTGCAATTTCTATATTGTTCCTTGGCATTCTTATAAATACTATTAAACAAATTCCCCACTGCAGATACTAAGATCTCAATTTTTCCTGGTACTACCCCCATCCCTAAACCCCACTGACACCATTTCAAAATTAGGCTCTTGCCAACTACAGTGAAAACCTTAATTTACAGGTACTTTTAAGCAGTTGGAAAAATCATTTATAAATAAACAGCAAAAGAACAAAGCGGATCACTGATTAAACTGCTGCATACATATGACAACACATGACAGGACTTGCTATAGAAGTCTATTCATGTTAATTTTTCTAAAAGCTTCCTGTATCTTGTAAAAAGGTCATTAAGAACATCAGTAATGAAGAAAAAAATTCAGTCATTTGCAACCATGAAAGAAGATATGCACAATTGCACCCCAACTGCCATCACTGCAGAATGACAAACATCCTAACATTTAAGGAAAACATCTTTCAAACTACCCCATTACAAATAAAGAGAGGTAAAGAAGGTTCATTTATAAAAACAAAGTTTGGTTTGGGGCTTTGATCTGTGCCTACAACATCTGCCAGAGGTTTAAAAGCAAACACCACACAACCACAACAGCAATTATATTTGTTCAGTTCAACCATTCTAAGCTCCCAATTGATCCACAGGAGAAAGAAAAAAAAAAAAAAAAAAGGAAAAAAGTGCCCTTTTCTTCAAAATAAGGTAACCTTATTTTGTAGATGGATGGCATAATCCACAAGGGAGTCACTCAGCTCTCATAAGCATCCATCTCTTCACACTGAAGAATGGCAGAAGACTTACAGCAGGTTTTTTAATTAGTCATTTTCTTCAATGTTTTTATTTACTTGTGAGAAGACTGTCTCAAGAGCTACAGTAGACAGTCTACTACTATTGAAAACAGGCAAATGTTTGACCTCTGCTCCTCATTTATTTTCCTACAAAAATATTTTGTGACCTGATCTAAATTAGTGTCACCAGCTGCATTCCATCCCTTTCCCAATCTGGCTTAGATATAACTTATTTAAAAGGAGTGACCTTACTACCATTTCAGAACTTGGCATTAGCCTGTGTAGAACTGAGGATGAAAACAGTGCAGACAGAAGCTGAAGACCTTCTGGAGAAGACTTTCCCCCATAACAGATTAATCACCACATAAATATCTAAAGCGGACTATTTTAACTTAAATATTTAAAATCATATTGGTAAAAAATTTTAAAACCTGTGATTCCCTTATGCTGCTTTAAGTAAGGACAAACAGGGATTACTTTCATTACTAGAAAGAGTTTGTGTTACCTAGTCTAGGGCAGACATGAGCGCCTGGGGATTTAAACATCACCCCTGCAATCTGCACAGCAATTTCCATCTGCAGACAACCCAGTATTCTCAGCTCCTATGTGAACAAAGGACTGCAAAACTATGCTCTAGCACACAAGTCCTCATGTTGACAAAAATACATTCATTTATGAACAATCAATCTAACAGAATAGCATTTCAAAGAAAACTTACAGAAAAGCAGTTTTCTGAACTCATTAATGGAATGAGAGAGAATGAGATGATCAGCTGTAGCATGAGGGTAAGGTACCTGCCTACCATGTGAATATTCCAACCTCATTCCATCTTTTGTGACAGAAAAGCCATTTTTGAACTATGTTAACTGGAGCTTTTTTGTTTATATGATCTAATTACAGCAGAAGTAGACTCTGATATGTTAGATCCAGTTGTGTAGGCACCACAGAACAAAAACAGTGTGGTGAAAGATCATTAGCAAAGTTACAGATGAGGCTGGGAGTAGTTTCCTGTAGATGTAACTATCAATTATGACTATGTACAATTGTGAATCAAGTTTTTAAATCTTTGGTTTTGTTTATTTATTTTTTCCTAAGGAATATACTCAAATATACTCAAAAGGAAATCTATTTCTGCTTCATGAGCTTGTTGGATAGTCACGTGTTTTGAGTGTCAGTGACAATCACACAGATCTGTTTAAAACTGACCATGGAAAAACACAATTAAAGCAGTAGGGAAAAAAACAAACAAACAAACAAAATTTAAAAAATAACACCACCACACACAAAAGAAACCCAATTTACATTCCACTCTGCCAGCAGGTATCTTATGGCTTTTCAGAAGACTAAGAGCAATTCCAGAACTACAGTAATTCACCTCATTAGTGCACCAGCACCAAGCTCAGTCAGTAGTCAAAGATTCTGCACACTAAACAAATCATGTGCAATGCAATCTTTGCTTTATGGAGTTTATATTTCAAAGAAAATGTTGAATAGGTAAAAAGTACTACCAAGACCTGTACTTCAAAAATAGGTGATATGACCAGTGATTATACAGGAAGAAAGACAACAAAGTAATCTCAAGTTGCTCCAAATGCATTTAGGAATCTATGCTTTATGGTATTTATGTTTATAATTATCAACACTTTTCACTCACCTCTTATCTCTACACAGCATAGAATATTCTAGAGTAGATGAGGTCAATAGTTTTGTAGATAAAATGTAAAAGGTAAATTGAGCAACAGTAAAAGAAATCCAACGTCTCAAAACCATGGAAAATATTAAATAACCATTCTGCACTCTCACACATTACTTCATAATCACTGCATTTCTAAGCTGATGACAACTGTTTTCTTTCCTGCTCCATAAAATAAAAACAGCTTTCTCGTCCTTGAATGATTATTCCTAAATTTCAATTTATCCATATTTATTACTGGGATGATTTCATAAGCCATAACAAAAAGCAGAGAGATAAGCACACACACTGAGTAAGCATTTCTATACATATCTTTGTTTTAACAGATTTCTTTTTTCCCTAAGCTGATTTTCAGCACAAAAATGAGGGTTTTTTCAATATGCTAGTTTTGTTGACGGGAGCCCTGAAAATGTACTAGTATCATACAAATGATTCCAATTTCTTGATTTTCCTATTCTTTAGGTAATTTCAATATATTTCTTTCCTTAACTACTCATTACTGTCCCCCATTGGCATCCACCATCTCTGGAATTCAGCAAGCAAATACAACAAAGTAAATCTCCAATTTAAATCAATATTCACCTACAACTAATCAACCCTGCTGATAGTTTGTTGTCATTATGTATAGCTGCACTATGCATAACAATTGTGGCATTTGACAGCTCAAAGAAACGTTCCATTGCTTTCTGAGAGAAAGTGTTTTATCCTCATGTATACTCATGAAATACAACTATATTGAGTTTAACTTACTTAAGCCTACTTAATTCCTTAATTCCTAAAGGAAAGGTACAAGTTTGACAAATCTGCATGTACCATTAAAGCAATTCAAAGAGATCACCTGAAAAGCCATAGCTAAAAGAATCACAAAAATTATCAAGGTAC
This sequence comes from Pachyramphus minor, assembly GCA_013397135.1. NCBI lineage: Eukaryota > Metazoa > Chordata > Aves > Passeriformes > Tyrannidae > Pachyramphus > Pachyramphus minor. The sequence continues at coordinate 177,419 of VYXB01008616.1, forward strand.
TGAGATCTGAATGTGATCTTAAACTCAAGTAGTTGCATCAAAACCAGAAAGAATTTATCTGTACATTACTTTTTATTTTTCAAGTTGTCAATATGTAAACAGGTTTCACCTTGTAACATGATGCAATACACTATACCCACATTTCAGCCACATATGCCTGTTCCTACAAATTTAACTCTTTGTGATGCTTCATGTTTCACTCCTTGAGATCACTTTGCACCACAATTAGTTAAACTCATTCTGCTTCTTAAAACAATTAAAAGATAAAGTTACTTACAAGAAAAAAAGCACAACTGAGTAAGAAGGGTTACAAGAATTAGAGTAAGTCTAGAACCAACACCTTTAGCTTTGATCCATGGGGCACAGCAGGACAACCATCTTCTCTAAGTGGAATGAACAACTCCCACTTCCCATATTCCAACTTCTTATATGGATGGGAAAATGGATTCCAGCCATCTGCAATATAAGATATAATATTAAGTATTTATCTTAAAATGTGTCCAGTTACAATTCAAAAGCATAACACTGCGTTCCATCTTTTTCAGAGTTAACTTCAGTGAAAAGCAAGCAAATACTTTTACAACTGATACTATCACAGACATTCAAAACAGGTAAAATGAAGTCTATAAGAATTTCACTGTGAAACCATACTCCAATTCTAAGTTAACAGTGATTAAATTATTTCTACTTCCTTGTCTTTCATCAAAGTCAAAAAAACCTCCTCCTCCCCCAAAAGCCTGTTGATTTTAATACCACAAAATCATGGTGGTATGAAAACTAGTGGCTGAAAAGTAAGGCTTAAGGTAGATTTCAAAACAAAAACCTCACATCCTAAACAACTCAGCAGAAATACTCGTTACACCCCTACCGGAAAAACTAATGAGCAAATATTGGTTATGGAGAGGGGAGATGGACAAAATGTAGGCAGAAACAGCTTCCCTAAACTGAGTACTCAAACCAGGCTTAGACACACACTGCTCACTGCCTGTATTTTGACAAGCTGGTCTATAAAATAAAAGTGTATAAAGTAGGACAAATACAGGGAAAACTGCAGACAAACCTGGTAGCAATGACTAGAAAACCAGACAATAACAACACAGCCAGGAAATGTGGCCTGAAATGCCAGTTTTAAGTCTTGAGGAAAATGACTTTTTCATTAAATTTTTACTGAAGCAAGCTTAGACACTACAATTCAAGGTTCTGTGTTCTGTTTGGATTTACTTAGCACTGGAGACGGGCAAGGTTGGTCATTATGGCACATCCAACTGAACAGATATCTGCTGAGGTGGGCTTGTGTGTTTGTAGGTATGCCCAAGGTTAACTCGTGACTGAGAGTGAACATATTGCTTCTCAACTGACACACCGTGGCAATGAAGTAATTTCTAGAAGGAAATAGGAAGCTAAGTTTGAAAATCACCTTTTTATTTTGCCTTGAAACATGTCTATCCCTCATAGTTCAAGGCAACAGACTCCTAAGCTAAAAAGAAACCAGTCAACAAGGAAAATTGAATTACAAGACATTAAAACAACACATGTTAATCTTCCTTCATGGTAACTTATTTGCATGCTATGTCCTGTTGTAATAAAAAAAACCAAGCCAAAAATCACACCTCAGTGAAAGAAGAATAAGCAGCTTCCAATTTAAGAGTATTAATCTAAGCTCATATAAAACAACATTGCAAGTAAACATGGTAGTCAAGGTTAAAAGTAATTCAATACAAAAATGGACATGTGACCATAGAAATCAACATGGGAAGCAGACATGAAGAAGTGATAGTCAATCCACCTGTATCTTTAGTTTCTTAAACATAAGTAATCAAAAATATTGTCTGCTGTACAACAAAAAGATAATCTTCTCTAACAAGATATGGATGTCTTGTGTTTCAGCAAAAAAGACTATGCTGTTTTCAGCATAGCTGTTTAAGCCTGAGAACTGTCAGTCTTGAAAGAAAACCAAGAGGTACAAATCAAAGAGGCCAGACAATGTGACAAAAATAACTATGCAAGATAAATCTTCTAGTACCTATTCATTTTACAGTAGAGAGCAATGTCAAAAGTAATAAAGAGATTATTATTATAAAACATTTCCCATGCTCAAAACCACAAATGTAATTAATTCAATACTCCATTTAGATGATAGTTTTTATCACAATTAAAGTATTTGGATAGAGCACACAAATTACACATATTAGCAGAAAGAAGGTATTTACTAAACTCTTGCTTGATTAACAGCAGAAGAGCCTGTGTATTAGTAAGATCTGGATGGGCCCTCTCGACTGGTTTTACTCTGAAGTCGCAATCAAGAAAAATACTGAAATTAGCACTAACATCCACAAATACCAACATCAAACAAACAACACCTCGGCAATAAAGAATACTCCTTAACAGAATGTCTAAACTGCAAAGTATAGACAGTATTTATACACTATAATACATTTATTTATGTATTTCAGGGCATGGCAGAATACATCACCAGGATTTAGTGACTTAAAAAAAGGTTAAATTTTTTTTTTTTAAGCTATAAACAGGTTGTCTGAAATAAACATTTCAGGCAAAAACAAGAAAGCAGAAGATGAAAAATGTAACAATATTAAGAAGTTGCAAGAAGACAGCTTTAAAGAACTGGTTAAGATTTATGATGGTCAAGACCCATCTTATAGGATTTAGTCCTAATTCTTTCAATCTTCTCCTCCCAGATATCTCATCATCATCATTGCTTCTCATGAAACTCTGGACCTCTTGATTACAATGCACAAACCGAATCAAGGTCATGGGTTGATAATATTGAGCAAAATAAAATGTTACAGCAAAAAAAGTGTCAGGCCCAGTTTCTGTAAAACTCACTCTGGGGAAACTGCATGGAGTTAATTATTTCCACCAAAACCATCGAATTCTTACATTGTTAAAAAAATTCTCATGACTGCTATTAAAACCATGTCTCTTCTCTCCCTCAGAAGGGGAATGGTTGCATCTCACTCCCTATTTAAAATCTCTGCTCTCCCAAGGCAGATTGGATAATTCTGCCCAAGTTGCTTAAACTTTCCCCTCCACCTGCCAGCAGTACCAGATGTTCCTATTAATCCCTCCTGTTCCCAGCCACAGTCCTTCCTGATTGAGTGTCCGTGGTTCATGACTTAAGAATAAATGCAAAGCAACAACCATCTGCCCTAGATGGTCCTACTTAAAACCACTGTTTGCTACTTATCCCTGGACAGGAGCTCACTTTGTAAGGTTATAACAGAAAATACTGATTTGTATTAAGGCAAGAGGCATAAAGATCTTAAAACACCTTGAAAACTGAAGGCTTCCTTGCAAGAGGAAATGGCTCAGCCTTCTCGATTTTACGGCTTAGTTTTCAGATTTTTCAGCAAAACTTAGCCCAGAATGCCTTAGGTGACAACAGAAAAAACAAACCCAACCAACCAGCAACTGATTAGCAGATTTATGAAGCTGAAAAAAAAAGGAAATCAAAAGAAATATCTTTGATGGAGAACAGAGACTTCAAAGACTCTGCCAATAGCTACAAACAGAAAAAGGCTGAGAAGATTACTAGGAAAAGTTCAAATAATCAGCTCAAATGAACTTAGGAAAAAAGGACACCATCACGGAACATCCATAAGCCATACAAAAAGACAAAAGCTTCGTACAAAAGTTCAGGCCCCAGATACACCTTAATCCAACACACAAAACATCTTCAATAGCCTTTCATTTTCTCTCATCTCTGATTACATCTTCCAAAATGAACCAGCTATTTAAACATTACATCCTATTTCAGCAACATGAGGCACAGTAGAACTTTTTGCTCACAACTGCACCCTTAGCATGGCAATCGTGAACTGAGCTTTAATCTAGAGCTGAATTCAAAGCTATAATGGCTTGGGTTCAACCATTTGTCATGAAACTCAATTTAAATGCAATACTTAAACGTAATACAAAGCTAAATCATAATTTAAGTGACTTCTTGTTCAACCTCCTGATTCTGTTTTCACATTGACAAGCACATAGCTATACAGCTCCGAGTCTCATGGCTTAAACTGGGAGCTTCACACCAAAAAATAAACACTTCTCTTGTTTCTCATAGAGGAAAGGAGTACTTCTTGCATTTTAATTTCTTAGTTATTTAATTAACCATTGCCTTTTCCCATTTAAGAGCTGATACATCAGTGGAATGCTGTAGCTCTTTTTTCGGAAGTGAAAAGACTTCATAAACTGAGGTTGAATTCTCAAGTGAAATAAACCCATCTCTTACAGCAACTATATTTCCACATTCCTTTTTGATCAGTTGAAAAATACCTAAAGAGAATACAGAGTCCAGCAAGCCTTCACACAGTGACCTTGAGGAAAGTATCAGACAAGTAGCAGTTCAGACAAGGGAAATGACATCAAAATCCCGCTATCCCAACAAGATAGCTTTATTGTACTCTATTAGAATACAAAATCAGAACATAAATGGAGAGATTCTCCAAGGACATGATACTGTTCTACACAGTGGCCAATTAGGTCTTCTCCCACACTGCCTTACTTCCAACAGCTCGATAGCAGATCATTAACATAATCTGCTTAAAAAGTGATTAAACAGCTGAAACACTGACATAAAAACAAGTGTCATTACTTCTCAGATAGGATGCTTTTCTGGACATTAATATCAACTGCCTACTGATATATATTACAGCCTACTGCCTTCAGTCATCTGTAGGCATAGATGTTTCACTATTTGACTTTACTCATCAAATCTAGGTTTTTTGCTACAAAAATCTTTGAAGGAAGCAGTAAGAAGTTCAGCATGATATTATAATAGTATCTAGAAGCCATTTCGGTAAAAGTCTGGAGGAAGAAAAAAAAAAACACTCTGATATGAAGAGTTTCCAGTCAGCTGTCAGATACCCAAATTATGAAGGCCAGTGGCTTTAGCTCTCCTTTCTTCACTCTGAAGGAGGCTTGTCAGAGTTTAAATAATAAATAAACGTCCACCCCAAAGCAGTCAGCCCACCCTCCCTCCACCCCCAGCAGAAGCCTCTCCTACTCATGCAAGAAAAAGGAAGCAAAATAAAAGAAAAAAGGGGACCAAAGAACAGAAACCACAAATACTAGAACATATTATACCAAATACTGACTTCCAAATTAACATATGCATACTTAGTCTTTCAAACTTTTTTTTTAAGTATTGTTTATATATAACCTACTGAGTCTCTGCATGGCCAAATACAATTTTGAGTGTTCTAATTCCCAAATAAATTCCTTGGGTTACCCTCAAAACTTGCAGTTCTCTGAGTTATTTTGAAATAGTCAATGGTAAAGTGGCAATAAATTTCCAGCAGTCACCAAGTTCCTGAGCAACACAGCACAGGGATGAAATATTCAGTGTTATCACTGAGAGCTTTTAAGGGACCCATAACGTTGATTCTGCCTCTGGTATCGGGAATTCAGCTGACTAACTGCCTCATACACTTGATTTACTGAGATGCTGAAAGTACTAATTGACAAATCTTAATGGTTTTGGATGTTCATTTAATACTTCTCGGATAGAGTAAAGCATCATACTAAAATACCAACAGATCCTCTCCAGTTACAGAGTTTTTAAAAAACAAAAACAATTCAGTCTTTTCTTGAATTCATGTTTTTCCATTCTCCCATCAAAATACAGATTTATGTGCTATTCGTAATTTCTAGCTTTTTCCTGGGTTGCACAGTGATACTAAGGATTTTTCTATTGTTCATTACAAGTTTCTCAGAATGAAATACAAAAATATCATTATTTGGGTTAAAATACCTTACAGCAGACAATAAAACTTTGCTATTGAGTCATAAAAGTCATTCACAAGAGAGTTTACAGGACTGAGGCGTGTATACAATTACTGAAATAAATTATTCATGTTTATCTTAAGCACAACTCACAAAAAGCTGTTATCAACTATCAGCTTAATTATAAATTTTGAAAGAAGTTCAAGGTCTCTGTACCATACTTGACATTATAACTTACCAGTTTTTGATCTCAAAAGCGTAAGATAAAATAGCAGGGACTAATATGTATTTGGTGGAAAGACACAAAAAATAGACACATCTAAGAGATTTGCAGACAATACGCTATTAAGGAATACACTGAGCAAACACTGCTGTCCATCTCCAAAAGCAGAGTATGAATGGGTAGTCTTCATATTATACACAACTATATTTCAGTTTAAAACCCAAAGAGCTCCTGTCATCTAAGTTCAGTGTTTATTCCTTTGTATAAGGTCTCCAACTTTCCCCCATATAGTTCCACTACAGTTCTCTTGAGAAAAAGTTCTATTTAAAAAAAAAATTAAAGCAATCCCAATATCCAATTTAAATACAAAATAAACAAATTTAGTTTGAAGTTTTAACCTGCTTGAAAACTTAACTAAAGGTTAAAGGGATTCAGTTTTAATTAAACATATCTGTAGCAACCTGATCTAAGTCTTGGGTTTTTGCAATGCAATTTCTCATCAGAATATTATTAAAGCTCATCTGAGTTGAATGACAACTTCCTCCCTTCCTTCAGGCTTTCCAAGTACATCCCCTTTCAGAATGAATACTTTACTATGATTTTTATTATTACTATTATTATTTACTATTATTATACATCACTGATTAACTTGGTTAATGTGGAAAAACTGTTTCCCCTATATATTAAAGTGAATTTCTTTCCCTTTGTTTTTGACTTCTAACACTTTCATTAGGGTCTAGATAAAACTAAGATATTACTCCTAAAGTTTTGCTTCATATGACGTATTACATCAAATATTTTGAATGAAGTAGAGTTTAGAAAAAGTCATTCCAGTATACACATACCTCTCCCCACCCCCCAACCTGATAAGCTAATTTAGAAGTTACAGCCTCTATTTAAAATATTAAATGTTTCATTACAAGTCTGGTTTTAAAATTACCATCATTTACATGTTTAAAACTACTGTATTCTAGTCTTCAACCGCACTGAGTAATTTAAAGATTATTACACCCATCACAGCAGAGCAAAACCTTGAGCATGGGTGGGGTTGCAGCAAGTAGAGGAGAGGTAAGGAGGAGAATATTTACACATATAAAGTTAAGCTCTTAAAATAACCTCATCAGCTGTCTTGCAGTTGGTATTGATAACTGAAGTCACTATTATCTAGCAGTAGGTGAACTAGACACGATTCACTACTCAGTTTTGAATCAGTGGACAGATCTGAGTCCACTATTAAAATTCAAGTACTACACTAACCTATTTTATCAATGTCTATTCCAATAAAATGACCAGGAGTACTTGAAGAAAAGCTACTCTCCCATTTACTAGGTTAACCATATCAAACAGGGTCATGGCTGAAAACAGTGGTACACTAACTTTTCTGTTCATCTTTTGCATCAAAAACAGAAGATTTTTTTTAATTAATCTTTTTTTAATAATCATCATAAATAGTGCACCCTCATAATTTAAACAGATACATTTTTAGCTCTGTTTGAAAAATGCAGCATAGCATGAATATTTTAATGTTTTCCTTTGCTTATTTTGTTTATAAATATATTGACCTCGGGACTGAGGAAAAGCAGTACTAAAACAGATTGCTATGAAGGATTGAAAAACTTCTTAACAATGGATTTGAAAACCACTTTTTATTTATTTCTTTATTAATACACACATTTCTACAGAAGTTTATCCACAGTACTTTAAAGAGCACCACCACATACTACAAATAACAGCATATGTAGTTAATCTTACTTTAAAGTTATCTCAATACATACAATTTTAAGTTCATGACTTCCTTCCTCAAATACAGAGTTTGTCCCTTCAAGTTTTCTCAAGGAGATGAAGGAAGAAGGAATATTCAACATTTAACTTTGATTTTAAGCACAAGTAGCTAACCCACTTAATTGGCAATTTATACACCATTTTGTAATTTAAATACATAAAATGAACACCCCCCCAGGTCAGTATTTTGGAAAACTCAAAGTTGGATAACACTGCACAGTCCTGAAATGCAGTTAAATTGAGCAAAATTATTTCACAGACAAAATCCCTGTTCAGTAAGAACCATCAAGGAAAGATCAAGTACATCAATGGACTAACATCTAATCCTGAAGAGAGAGAGTAGAGAAGTGAAAGGGAAAAAACAGAACAAAGCCCAAATCCCCCAAGCAAAAAAGAGACAGAAACTAGTATTGCAGGATTTAAGAGCAATGATGCACGTCCCTTTTATTCAAGAGTTTGCAGAACAGGATTTGGGTGTAACCAGCCTTCCAAATAAGAAGCAAATTTCTGCTTTTGTTTCAAATTTTTCCTGGTTTTCAGAGCAAGGAATGCAATTCCTCCATGTAATCCTGCCAGTTTCCCATTATGCTAACATCCTTCCTTATCCCCTCAAAACAGAATAAGTACTCTTTAATTAGTATTTTGGTTTGATTTTAGGCTAACATTTTCCAGCAGAACTTTTGCCCACATTCTCATCATGGGTGAGAATTCTCAAAGGCCTCAGTCCTTTAGACAACACTGTTGCTGATCAGTAGAAGAAGATAAAGCAAATTATTTCACTGTTATTTTTGCTTCTCTGCATACAGTTTTATAAAAGCCTAACTACAGGGCTTTAAAAAGAACTTCTGATAGTTTAGACACAGCCTAAAGTAGCAGTGTGATGCAGTGTGACAAATTATTGTCTTATGGGTATTAAGAAAAAATATATAAAACTGATCATACAACAGAAACAAATACCTTCATAGGCTACTGCAACATAAAGGAAAACATTATTCATTTAAGCCATGACATACATTTTTAGTCAGAATTTCATCATTGCTACAAAATTGTCTTTAAAGGAAGAGTTATTGATGTAAAACATAGGGCAGGGGAGAAGTAATATTCTTAAGAATACTTACTGAAGTCACCTGCAAGAAACACCGCTTCTGCTCCCGGCGCCCACTCTCTACAGTATATTCCACCTTCCAGAAGCTGGTTAACTCCAAAGATTTTGTAACTCTTGGTAAATTGATCAAGGCCTCCTTCACATTCTTCAATGTTCTTCAAGTGGTTATAAAAGAGAGAATACCTTTCAATGAAAATAGAGAACATTTTTTAGGAGATTTAGTAAGTGCCTTTCTTACATTAACAAGTGTAAAAAACATTTAAAAAAAAATCAAGTGAAACACACTGACACTGTCCTATATTATAACAGAGTCATTGTCTACAGAAATAGAAAAAAATATCAAATACAAACCATACAATTTTCCCATGGTTGTTACATAGTCCAAAGTTGCAATCTTAGCATTCCTTGGTACTTTCTCTTCTTTATGAAACAGTTTGCACTTTCAATCTAAGACTACAACTCCTGATTGGCAGCCAAGAAATCCCAGTATTACTACACAACAGGAGAACTTCACACTCTGAACAGCCCAGCACTTTTTCCTCCATCTTATTAATATCAGACACAAGCCTCCCAGGGAGAGCTGTATAGCTCTGCCAGGTCTCTCACAGCCAGTTTTAATAGACAGACAACCTCAGGACATTGAAAAGTTTGCAGTACAGCACATAAGGAGTGACAAACTAGTCTGGCCCTTGCAGAAAGCAGTTCATTAGGCAACCTCTTTAGCAAGACTCTGCAGTCCCCGAGACTGCAACACTTTGGAAAAAATTACAGCTTTACAGAAGTAATTATTTGGGCCATACCCTACTTAGACCAGTAGGACCTGAAATGCCGTAAACCTCCAACATAAAACTTTGCTAGTACCAGCTTAGAGGGGTTTGACATATCTTGTTATGTTTTCCAAAGTGTGTTTCTGGAATCTGTGGCAACATCAGGTGTACAATATAAAGATGAGAGTCAGCTCTGCCTCCTAAAATGTGAGCGGTTATGTGCAGAAGCACATCTAAAAGCTGCAGCTGAGCATTTAATTACAGCAACCTGTACAGGTTTTTCTCTTTGTTTTAAATAAGACACTCCTGTGTGAAATTAGAAACGTGTTTCTGTGTTCCATTAATGGTGAGAAGTCTTCTGAAGGATATAAAAACTAATGAGAGCCCCAGCCAAAAAAAAAAAAAAAAAAAATTTTGAAAAAGGAAATAGAAACAGCAATGAAGTAAACCAGCACTATGGGATAATACTTCAGTTAGGGGATTAAAGAAGCAGCCTGTTTGCAGTGTCAGGACTGATGGCAGAGCTCTGTGATTTGTTGTCAAATTTTGATTTAGAATTGCCCCTTAATTAGTTTAAAGTAGAAGATTAAAATGTCTAATTACTAGTTAAAGTAAACAGCACTACCTATATTAATTTAGAGTATTATGACTACTTTCAGGGTTAATCTCCCAGCAGGTTTTTATTATGAAGACTGATGCTCATCTTTAAAGAGAGCAAGATTTGAAAATGCCTCCAGGATAAACTATAGCAAATACACTCAACTTTTGTCCATCCACCTGCACCATTCCCTTAACATTTGCTCATGGGTATAATCCTCAGAAGTGCATTACTAACTGCTCTGATAATCAGTTTCATTTATAGTGCTTGAGGGAGAACATTTTATCAGATATCCAACTACAAGTGTATTATATACATATACAAACTCAGTTGACTGACCCACATTGCAACCAACTGCAACCACAAATATTTGCATAAAAGTTTAAATACAGAAACAGAGCAGGTCACAAATAGCCTCAAAAGCTCAACATATATTATTTGGTAAAGTCACATCACTCCATTATTACTGAAGGGTTCTCCCTGGGAAAAAAAAAAACCAAAACAGTATAGCATTGTAATATTAAGTCTTTCTTTAAAATATGTCAGTTGTATGATACAAGAAGTATAATTATATATATACGTATATATATACACACACAAAAAGTATAGCTTCTTGATAAAGGAAAAAAATATATATAAAAGGAAGTATATTTGCAGTGTCATCTGCAAATCCCTGTTTCTCTACCATACACACAAGTCCTGCATTGTTTTCACCTCATTCCACTACAGCTGAAGCAAGAACTGCTTTGCTATAGGCACCTACTGTAACTCCAAAGAAGATCTCACTGAAGTAATGAGTTTGACACAGGTAAAATAGAAAGGGTGTTTTGAAACACATTACCTAATTGAAATTAATCTTTCCCTTCCCATTCTTCCCACAAATACAATTTCACAGCTTTAGGAACACTTTTGGTTGAATGTGATATTTCCCACATTCAGGAAAGAGGAAGAAAAGTGATGAGCTTTATCTTTAAAAAGTCAGCCACAAACCCCTGAAAGCTGAAAAAGGAGAAAATTATACATTTATTACTAGAGAAAAACAGCAGGGCAAAGAGAAGGACTGAAAGTTCTGTGAAGAAAAGGCTGATACCCTTCACATAACCTCCCTTTTCCATGGCCTACTTGTCTTCCTCAGGGTGCATCCTCCCTAGCAAAGAGGAACCAAGCCCATTCATCTCATTCCAAGCAAATAAGCAGCAAAGAAATTCAGTATTTGAGTGTGGGCAGAATGAAAATGGACTTTCAGAAAGCAATTATGTGATTCTGTATCTTTGGGAACAATCACAGACAGCAATACACACAATATAAGTTCTAGATTCTTGTTATAGAGGCACTAAGAGTACACCCACTGCTTCAATTTTTGTCTTTCGGAGTTTAAGCAAACAAAGAGACCATGGCACAAAGAGGTTGTGGCATTCAATTAGTGAAGAAAAGACCATTCTCTGTTCACTTTGCAGTAGAGGAGACCAAATACTACATGCCCAACATAATTTATTTTGAAGGCAGGCGGTGGGGGGGGTAAGAAAGGAAACAGATTAGAAGAATTCTTGATCAGGGGTGTATAACATTTTTACTACAGTTCTTTACATAGGACAGATTTTGAATAGCTAATACAGCATCATGTACATTCACTAAGAATGCTCCTTCAATCTGAACACAAGTACACTGTGATAGACCAAGTTAATTGAGATGTTACTGTTCCATCATCATTGTAAAATCAAGATTTTTGAAACAACTAGTGTTCTCCCTAATTGTTTTTAAATTATAATCTAGAAAGCCTTTAGGTTGTTTTTTTTTAAAACTATCTCCTGAGATTATCAAATAAAGAATTGTAGTTTGCTCGAAGCTAACAAAAACAAACACCAACTTCTGAAATGGATCAATTACTTGTGCTGTGACCAACTCATCTCAGGAGATGAAATACATCTGGACACAGAACAATGTTACTTGTCGTAGAAGGTCTTGAAAAACAGCAGTAAGGTCTTATAAAGCAGCACATGCAGCCTGTTGTTGCTTTAAAGGAAAGGACTGAGTTAAATACACGTTTATGTCCATATTTAGGGAACTTCAAGGTTTTGCTTTCACAGAAGTTTCAGCATGCTACACTACTGAAGCCTGATAAACTCCTTTTTTTTTAATCTTCCAAGCCAAAGTCCCAGGATCACACATACAAAGAGACAGGAAAAAGTTTTTTTTGTCAACCAATTCCAAACATTTATATTCACTAATAGCATACAAGTCTTAAAACCAGAGAGGTAAACATTATATTGATATGACAGGATTTTGTAATCCCCTCAACACTGGGAGTTACGTCATATGTGTATATACTTATGTGTATATACTCATATGACATGACTCTGGACACATTTCATAGATAAGAGCCTCAAAATTCTGGACCTGGGAACAGAGTCAACAACATCATCCAGACCTTCAAGTCACAACAGAAGGTTGACTTCTGCCTTCAAACTTTTTAATTTCTCACAGCTCAATGAGTGACTGCAAAGTCTCTTAAGATTTTTCAATTTCCTGGCACTGAAGAGGATTACAAGGTAAAAACTGTACCCAAGTATGACTTAAAGTACAACCATTACTTTGGGACAAAAAACCTAAATAGAGTAACAATAGGATGTACAGAACTTGAGGTACAGAGGGTCTGTTATAACTGGAAGTAGCTGTACATGAAGTCCTTTACTACAGCCACGTACAGCACCACACATCTGACAAGTGCAGACAGAGGAGGGGGCTGCTTTTGGTGCATTCCTTGTTCCTGGAGTTCTTCTAAAAAAGCAAGCTTTTCAAGTCCCATATCCATTTATCTCAATTCTGTTAATAGACCAATGTTTTTTAAAACTGAAATACTGAAATTAAGAGTTTTCTTCAGACTTGCTGGAAAGAAAGACTGGTCTTAGCATTTCTCCAAGAACGCATTCACCTGGATAGAAACAAAGTACTATTCTGTCACCAAATGTTCCTACACCAGCATTTCCCCCTCTCCCCATCATTATTTTTCTGTGAAATGCTGGTAATGATAAACATCATTTGAAACAGGGTCACAGTCTTTTCCTATTGTTACATTCATAATTTGTAACACTGCATTGCTTTAAATCCCATGCTTTATATGTAGCTCTGCCTAAAGCCTTACAATAGAAGTGTAGGAATTGGCTGACTTTCCATTGAAGCAGGATTAAAACATCAAACATGAATTAGTATCATGGCTATCCAGAAAGCAAGCATCTTGCCAACAAAATAACCTTCATAGTGAACAATTAAAGACAATATTAAATCAGTAGCCACTTCAAGGATTGGCATTTCAGGTGAGCACCTATTCCTCACACTTTAATCACTGAAACAACCTTAAATATTCTGTCTTATGGATACCTATAGATCTAAAACTTATACAGTAGAGGTACACACTTCTCAGAGTTCGATGCAAAACTACACAGCCCTTATACAAAAATATAGTGGTCTATTTATTTGTAGCCCTGACATACTAAACACTCCTGGTGTTGCAGTTCCTATAACCACTAACTTATTTCAACTATTGATCCCATTCAAAGTCTCAGGCATGTTTTAGAAGTTAGCAGCTTCAACTTGGAGAATAAGAACACAAAAAGCCAAGCCTCCCCTTCTTCCTCAAAGGCAACTATTTTAGTGAAATAAGACTTTTGGCAGCCTATTCAAGAAGTCTGATGTTAAGTCAAAACACTGAATTAGAGCTCCACATAAAGCTTTCGGGTCTTTATTCTTCCAAGCAGCCAGGGGTACTAACTCCTTCTGGCTGCCTTGTAAAATAACAAAGAGGTATTGTAGTATTTTAAACTTTTATATTTAATCAGATTAGCTCTAGTTTCTTAGGCATCACAGCAATCCAAACAGAAACTAATATAACGAGAAAGGCCTTGGCAGCAAACAAGGTACCCTCATTTAAAAAGGCTAGTGCTGAGCTCCAAGATGGCTGCAAAACCTCAAGACATTTTTATGTCCATTCTCATACTTTTTTATAAAGCTGTTATTGCAATTTATAGAACAGTCAATCAGCTTATTTTAAGACTAGTGGCGCCAACACCAAAATTAGTGATTTTAGCCCCTCTTCTGCTTATGAAGCTGATTTTAGTAGCTATTTGTCCTTTAGATTTTTTTAGTTGATACCAGCTTTATCAGTTTATTTCTACTAATATTGGCCCAGTATTAATGCTAATTTATTCAAAAAATGAAAGCAAATAGGTATCTGGTAACCACATGAAAAGCTCAATTCCACAGATACTGAAGGGAAAAAGGATGTGAAAGAAAACACCCACTAAGGTTCTCTCTGGAGCCAAGTTCTCCATTTTCCAGCAAATACAAACGCTTACAGTAATGTCAGTGTTAAAAATAAAAACACAGTCCACAGCTTTATGAGGCTGTTCCCAGATTACCTTTTTCTAATATTGCTGTCATCACTTTGAAGATGCAGTTACACTTTTACTGACAGCAAAGCCAGTGCAGAGTCCCTGATTGTCATCTTCCCCTTTCTCTGTAGTTATTTCCCTCAAACTCTTATCATTTAGCTGCTTGGAAGAGGATGGACTGAAGAAAGACAGAAGTAGGATAGATGAAGTTCTTCCTACAGCAAATTTCTGCAGTCCAGCAAATCAAAGGCATCAGATCATGCTGAACTAGAATTATGTGATACAGTCTTATGCTTCTATTTGCAATAGAAGTAAATCCCTGTTTGCAGCTGCTTCTTCTACTTCATTTACCATTAGGGAGAATATGCCAGAACAGAAGCCTTGGATTCTACTTCACTCTGTTATAAACTTCTCATTTGTCTATTCAGAGTATTACACAAAGTAATCAAATGTAGGGAAAATTGTATGTGAAGGCACAGTAAGTCTCAGGTAGGTATGGCTACTTCAGAACAGCAGATTTACTGTATTTTTAACTTATATAAATTTTATAGTTGTAGGTGATTGACTTGCACTTTCTGCATAGATGAGTCTTGTTGCACTCAGGTAATCTTTTTAATACACATTTAAACAGATTAAGGAACACCTGAACACATATAACCTTTGAAGTGTCAGAACACTTCTGAAAGATATGCCTTAGAAGTACAGCGAGTAATGGCTGATGATTACAGAGATGACCATTTAATTTTGCTTTTCTGCAGGTTAAAAGTAAAGATACTACATGATTCTGAAATCATGATCTTAAGAAGCCTCTCTGTAGCTAAATCCGAATTTCCCAGAGGTTCTAATTCCTCCATTCACAAAATTATTCATTCCACAAGTAATTTGCTTCTCTCCCAAGTCAGGGAGAATTTAACACACATTTTCAGCTGAAAAATAAGGATTCTGCAGGTTGGCCAATGGTATTAAGTTCCTTTCAGGTGTAATAAAATTAACTGTAATTCAAACGAATCGAGGAGACAGTTATTCCAATAAGGAACTTACACAGTTAAACCATTTTATGTTGCAATTCCTACCCAAGAAGGGCTTTATCACTACCTACTAAAAAACCATCCAGCAGAGAACTCACACAAGCGAGCAAGAAAGGCAAGAACTTCAAAAGTAACTTTTCAAATTTTGCTCTACTGGGCAGGTAATGAATAACTCCCAACTCTCTTTGGATGTTCCATGATTCCAGGATGGATAGGTAAAGCATTTGTGCATGGAGGGATAGTGTGGTTTTTGCACCTCCAGCTAAATGCAGCGTTATAGAAATTAAGAACTATTTTCTTAATGAATAATGCATGATGTGATGAATAATGCAGACTGAAGTTCTCTGTTGAAAGCCATCCATACAGGGCAAGGTGGCTGATTCAGAATCAGCTCTTTCCAAAGTAACTTAAAGTGCAGTGATATGCAAGTCAAGCCATAACAACAACATACAGTCTAGTCAATAGGAGCATGACAAAAAACTGGCAGAAGAGGAACCACAGTTTTCCTTGACATCCTATCAGCAGAGGATGCTTCTCTTCTAGCAGAGATGGTAAAGACCTGTAAGCTATGAAGCCTTATAAATACCCTTCTGTAGTATTTTAGCCAGACTGAAGTTCTGGCACTGCTTTCAGCACAGTACAGGACACCAGCAGCATCTTCCCTGCTTTAACCACTAAGGCAACTTAGTAGCTTTATCAGCATTTGACAACTGTAATGTTTTTGCCATCAGCTTCATAACAAACACACACAGTTCTCAATTGGGAACCAAATGCAGGGGTGATTACAAGATGTATCATACGCAAACTTAATGTAATTATTTAATAATAATTGCTCCAGTGATTTATGTAAACCAATCCCACTGCTAAGAACAACCACAGTATTGTGAGGCTCTCTTACACACATCCCTGTATGTTTGTTCATCTATCACCCACTTCAGTTGTTTAGAAACACATGGATGCACCTCACAGGGCAAGTGTAATGAATTACTGATGTTTAGAAGGAGCAAGAGGCAATTTCTTTCCATCAGAAACTCAGCAAACTACTTAGAGACACCAATTCCATCTGCAGAGAAGTGTATACACAAGTATCAACACTTTTCTTTTACCCTCTAAAGATACAAAAAGGTACATAGTTACTTTTTTAAAATAACTAAAACACTCCCCAAGGTAAACAAAACAAAAACAACAAAGCAAACAAACAAAGCCACCCTACAGCCAGACCCCTTATGATACCACACTGTTACACAACCCCCCAGAATGGCACAGCACTCAAGACAGCTTCCCTGTCATGAGGAAATAGTCTAAATAAAACAGCCATTTCAAAATAGTGACACTTCTATATATTTCTCTGTATATAAGGAAAGAAAGTTACCAGTAGCATACTTCATTTATTTAGTTGTACACATTAGAACATTTATGAAATCAACGCTTTAGGTATAAGATTTCTTCATTTAATAGCTAGTTTCACTATCCCTCTGCTAAGTATTTATTATGCATGAACTGTAGACTAAAGCCCCTCTTTTAGCTATAATAATTTGCTGCTCTGTTGTGATGATATCCGAAGCAAGTTGATGGAGTTCTTTTTGAATTAATATAACTACAGAGAAACTCCATCCCATTTGAGCAGAGAGCTGCAGAAATGTAGCGACAGATTGTCTCAAAACCAGTAGACTAAGACTGCGTTAGCTTATGTTTCATATTACACAAGAGAAAATAAACTGAAAGGTCAGTTGAACAGTTACAGCATTGCCCTTTTCCAAGGTAATCAGCAGAGCATGTAGCAAAGACATGAACACAAGCGTGACTGGAAAGGCAGTAGCTGATAAAGAGGCTCTTGCTGCCAAAAGTACGTGGGACAAGATACCACTGCTCTCAACGACTGTCCATGAGCGTGGCATCCTGCAGGCCCTACTCCACTAACTCTGATTTATGACTTCAATTTCAAATTGTGTTCCTGTTAAACATTCAGGTTTCCATATTGCCAAAACACAGTAGAATATGTAATACTGAACATTAATCACATTCACAGGTAACCTACAGGAACAATATAATTATTAATTTGTTGTAATAGGGACACAATACAGTCAAAAATTCATCTGGTTTACTAATGCATTTTCATTTTAAGGTCACAAGTTCTTCACATTTTTCAGTACATTTAGCTGGAAACCATAGGTTAGGTTCTCCCCCCATACTAAAATCAGTTTTTTGTTCCTTTTATAATCATGTATTTATTAGTGGAACATTCCAACTGTTTCTATTAATCAGATCAACACCTTAATCTGGAGCGAATGCAAATGTTTTATTTACCAGAATTAATTTTAATGAAGCCATAGATGACAGCTTATCAATTCCCATTTGATCCCACTGCCAACTATTGCCAACAGACTCTTTGTGGTAATACCAAGGTCTAGTTTGGAGCAAAGAGTCCATGATTCCTACAACACCAGTAAAAAGTTGTAATCAACACACAAAGTAGCTACATAAGAAGGTTCAGGGGGAAAAAACCCCACGGAATTTCTTGAAGTCATAATTTCCCTCTTGGTGGACAGGTGTTATTATCTCTTGTAAGATCTCAGTAACCTGGAAACATCAGTCAGCACCATTTCTAAAGCAATTAGTTGTGTGGTGAGAGTCAACTCACACTTCCAATGGGTTGTCAAAGCCCTGCACATACTGACAAAATAGTCCAGACTTCAGTAACTCTTTAATTTTGTTTTAAAGCTATTTTTTGGGTTTGTGCTGGGTTTTTTTATTACCTTGCCAGAGCAGCAAACACAAGCAGTCATCTGTTTCTTTTCAAACTTGGATTTCAAGTCTGCTGCATTGGTTCAGCTTCCACATTATTAGTGAAGCTGCAAGTAACATTTACTGCAATAAATGAAGCTCAACACAGTGCTAAGAAGGACTTACCTTTCTAAATAAATACACAAGAAATTAAGAATTACAAGCTTAATTTTTCTACCAAAGAGGGAAAAGCTTTTAAATCACAAGTCGGAACTCCCGATTTCAAATAATTCCAGTTATTTGAAATAAAACACCAGATATTCCTCACTGCCTTTGTCACCCATCCCACTTTGGTGGGATTTTGATGGAATAAGAATTGTTATTTGGACTCCCCAGTGGAAAACTCCACAGCTGCTCTGCCTACATTTCATCGCTGGTTTCCACAAGTCTCACTTCACCTCCTTTCAGAATATGTTGCACAAATTAAAAACTAAGTCATGATTTGATGGATCACATCAACAGTTTGTGTATTCCAGCAGTTCACTATTTGAAAGTTACTTTTTGAAAGATGTGTTAGAAACTTAATCTCATCCTTGATAATAATCAAAGATAGCCCTTACTATAGGACTGTTTCTTTGTCAAA
Organism: Pachyramphus minor; assembly: GCA_013397135.1. Classification (NCBI taxonomy): domain Eukaryota; kingdom Metazoa; phylum Chordata; class Aves; order Passeriformes; family Tyrannidae; genus Pachyramphus; species Pachyramphus minor. The sequence goes on from VYXB01008616.1 coordinate 196,419, forward strand.
ATTTATACAGATTTAAATGGACAGCCACCTTAAGAGGCTGTCAAAAAGGCAGCTGGAGAAAAGGTACCCATAGCAACACCCAGATTCTCTACTACCTCACCAAATCTTTCTCCAGGTAACAATTATCCTCTCCATAAATCTACAGTATTCCATCAAGTTAAACAACCCTTTAAATCCTATTGGTTTAGCCTAAATTTTAGGTCGTGCATGTACTCACGCACCACCTAAACCAAGTAGTTTGTTTTCCTCTTATCATGCAATACAGATATACTCCCAGTGTACGTTTCTTCTTGGCCTTTAAATCTTTGTCATCCACTTTTCAATTACCTCTCTATTCTATTGCAACAAACAAAACTTCCCAGTACTCCAGGAAAGAAAAACATGTGTGAGACTTTTACATAGAATCAGAGTTAGAAAAACAAGTATTAAACATCGAATGAGAAGGAAGGACTTTTGCTTTTATTGCTGACCACTGTGCCAGTTCTGATCAGTCATTGTTGGTTTGATCAAGGAGTGTTTTCTCTGTAGGCTCAGTAGCTGAGTGGGGCTGTTCATACAGACCACACATTCAACTCTCCTGGCCTGGTCTGCTCTCTGGGTTTCCTGAAAGGCCTATGAAAAGCAGCCCTTATAGAGGACAGTTTTGAGGAAGAAAAAGTTACCACCAGTGATTGGAAAATAAGATCTGGAGGGATTTGGGGTGGAGGGAGGAACACCATTATCACACCAGCTTCAGGCACCTCAGCAGAAGCACCACATTTGCTTCACAGCACAAGCTTGTCTTAATTTAATTCTTAACTGCTTTTACTGCAGACAGGACCAGCAAGGGAAGCCAAGCACCCAAACATTTATACAGATCACAATGCAGAGTCTTTGTAATTTAGTGTCAGTGTACTAGAACTACAAATAGAACTTGTGTACTTAAACATTTGTAACTAATCCGAGGCAATCACGCCTATTCCCACAGGAGAGGAGCAAGCAAAAACTATGGATTGTTGTTGTATATAACAGCTTATGTCTTTCATGGCCAAGCATTTTCAAGATGCAGTCTAACAGTTGCTTTTTCCAGACTTCACTTAGAATGAATACTAAGGTAGAGAAATACCAATCATTAATTTGTACCATCACCCAAAAAAAGTATAAACATCAAATTCTTGAATATTCAAACCTTTACAGAAAATAGAAGACTAGTCTGGCTATTTTTCTGAAACATTAAGCTACTGTATCTTCTGGATACTCTCTCTAATCTGACTACAACTGTATGAATTCCTGCATGCCAAAAATTTGTTAAGCACTTAACTGAAGCAAGAACACTCCTCAGCACTGTTGGATTCATCCCAACCACATACCTACTTTCACATGATTTAAGCTCCTAAGTAAATATGACATGACTTCCATGGCACCTGCCTTCTGATGGCATTGTAGCTGTATTTGATATTAGTAGGGACAGCTCAATAATCTTGATTTGTCTGTCACAATATTAGAAAACTTACAATTCAAGTTTTGAATTGATATGACTAATGAAAATTGCAAACAAAAGAGAGGGGAGTGTATTAACTAACACTGCATTACTGTGCAAGACTCAAATCACTTAACTCGAGACACAGCAAGACAGAAAAGTTTACATCAGAATTTTAAATATCTGAAGCAATGAGGTAACTTGGGACACAGAAAACCAGCTGTAACGGTTCAGGGTGTGGGGGAGAAGTAGGAAGCAAAACTCTAGAAACTTATAAAGCCTGGTATTGCCAGGGTTAGTCATCCTGATAGGCTGCACATACAAGTCTAACTGTGATCTTACTGCTATAAAGTGGTACTAGAAAAACTTGAGAGATCACGGAATAAACATTTGTTTAATATTAGAAGTTAGGAAATACAAGATGAACAAGCTATCTGCTGGGTAGATGAAACCATTCTGGTTTTACAATTTCAGATTTATCATGTCTGCTTTAAAGATTATATGCACCTTCCAGAAACAACTACTAGAGATGTCTTTCATATTAAATTTTGATATAAGCTTTATTCACACAACACCTGTTGTGCAGAAAATTAATATTACTAAGTGCTCACTTCAGATGGATAAACTTAAATGACAATAAGGTTGAGCAGTGTAGGAATGGATTTTGTGTTTGATAGAATTTCCCTTTTTAGTAATTTACCACTCACTATAACATTCCTATGATCACTTCAGTAAGTTTTTTTAGATAATTTACACTGGCTGACCTGCTTGAAAAGTTGTATTTTAAAGTGCCTGTGTATCTCTAAAGTACCATATAGAAAAAGTAGTGCACTACAGTCTTGACTGATAAATATAAATACGTATTTTATTATCAGCAAATCTGGGTCATTACATCCCCTCTTCCACCTGAAACTCAGAACATAAAAGTAATATCTCTTTACTGGAACTAAGCCTAGAAAATACTACTAGCTCCAATTCCCAGCCTGGAGAGATGCCAAAGAGAAGCCTACAATCTGAAGGCAAGCAGGACAACAGGTTAGTCTCAAAGCTTCAGTCAGCACAGCCTCCTTATTTCAGGTCAGCCTGATATGCACCAGCACAAGTGAATAACACGGGGAAAACCATGAGCCAAAACTTTAGGTATTCACAGGTTCTTAGAAAATTAACATCTTCATTTATGAGCTAGGCATTAAGAATAAAGCGGGTGAAAAAAGAATATTGTTAGGTACGCGAAGAATTTATGTGTGTATTTTTCATCACAATGTGTTCATTACATCAGAGTAGCTTGGCTATTTATTAGTCCATAAATAAATCTGTAACCTGTAAACTGTATATAATACCCCCAAATAATTCATACTTAAACCTTTTCTTCTACTCCTGGAGAGCTTGAACTCACAGTCAGCTTCTACAAGGCTACACATACATCCACAGGCATATTTTTCCTTCGTAACACACATAGTTTGCATACTGCCAGTTCGAAGCTTTTTTCAATTGTCATCTGAATTGGTACAAGATGAAAGATTTGAGAGTAAAACATACGCAGAAAATGACAGGGGATGCCAGCTAGACAGAAGAAAATAAATATTCTCTTAGGACCAAGGCTCCAGAGGGGGTGCAGAATCTCTATTCTGTCAAACATACGCAGGTTTGACATCCAAGAAAACAAAACCCTAAACAATCCAGTCCCAATTCAACAGCAACCTGATCCTGAGCAGGAGGCTGAGACACAAGTAGCATTGAGAGGTCCCCTTCAACCAGAATTGTTCTGTGAATATTTAGTGCTTTACACCTACTGAAAGATAGCCAGTCCTGCTTAAAAAAAAAAAAACAAAACAACCAAAACCAACAACAACAAAAACCAACATACAAAGAAGTCATATCACAAAGAACATAAGATATTTAAAACCAGCAATGCAGGTAATGACAGAAATACAACAAGCAGTGCAAGTGCCAAAGCATTCTAATATATCTTAGATTGCTGGCAATTGGACACAACTCCCCTAAGCGTGCAATAATTTTCTTTGTGTACTTATGTACACAGATAAAGGAATTTCACAGTGTTAAAACATACAAAGCCACCAACAAATCAGCCCAGCTGCTACTTTGGAAGTAGTTTAACATGTCTGTCTTCCTTTGCAAAGGACAAATCAACGTTCCTCTGCATCACCAGGGAGGGAATCAGACAGTTTGATTCACTAGAATTAGTTTCATGTCCACACACCTAGTCTCTTAGACAGCAAAGAGCTATAAGGATGTATCTCCCTTAGTTTTAGATCTGAAGGAAGACTGAATTCTTACAGTCTACCACTCATTTACTCTTGTTTAAGCCCTAATTACTCTCACATTTTTCTAAGCTTAGCATTTAGTGCCTTTAAGAATGTGCACACTAAATGAACTCTTAGATTTCTTTTAAATGTTAAGCACAGCCCATCAATGGGTGACTGTGTGACAAAGTTTACAGACAGTTTTGCTCAGAAGCCCTGGTGTGCTGTTCCAGTGTGTCACATTACACAATACACTTGCATCAGGTTATGACAAAAAGCTTTCAGCAACACACCAGACACAGGAGACTGGCAGAAAGGCCCTGCTTGCCACCAGTCCCTTAGTACAGGTCAGGCATGTAAACACAGGCCACAGTCACAAAATCCAAAGTATCACACAGTTCATGTGGTCACATTTCAGATCCCTCATGCAGTCACAGGAGCAGAAGGAGCTCCTTCCATGTTATCAGCACAAGATGTACAGATCATGGAAGTGTGAGGAAGAGAACAACAAGGAATTTTCGAGTCTAATCTTTTTTCCTTTGCAGGCATCCCTACACATGCAAGGGGGTTGGAACTACATGATGTTTAAGCCCCTTTCCAACCCAAGGCACTTGATGATTTTAAGAAATACAGTTGAATAAAACAAATTTTCAACTTGCCAGAAACTCCTTGAGAAAATCTTCTTAAGCTTATCAATTATTCCTAATTAAGCGTAATATTCAGATTGCTTACTGATGTAAAATCCATAATAAAAACAAGATTCTGAAGGCACATCAGTATTTGTAATGAACAGTATGACTAAAAATGGATCTGGACAATATTACAGAGTGCCATTCAGGAATTCATCTCCCTCTTGCAGTGTTAAAGAGTTGCTGGGACTGCACTGCAATTACATAACACTTGAATTTGGGGGGGGTGGGAGTCTCACATCAGATAATACAGATTTCAACTTCTACAAGTTACACCATCATTCTGCTAAAAGTGTAAGGTAGCATGAAGAGAAAAGGTGTTCCTTACTTAGCTCATTATTTACACACTAAGTTATTGGGCAAAACGGGTAAGCCCTTTCAGAGTATGCATTTTGGCAAAGGCAGATATAAACCAAAATGAGTGACAATGAATGTGACATGGAAACTTTTTACTAAAACAATCTTGTCTCATTGCTGGTTAACTAGGTCTTTCTAAACCAAATTTCAGTGTCAGGCACCCTCTATTTCCTTTAAGAATAAATTCTAAGTAGCAACTAATTGTCAAAGTGTTTGTGAGGTTTTTTTTGATGGAATTTCTTTTTTGGAGGAGAGGGCAGTGGATGGAGAGTGAAAGCAACAGAAACTCCAGCTTACTTGGTTATTGATTTCCCTATTTTGTTTGTTCTCCCAGAAACAAAAATAAACCTAAAACTAAGTTTATCTTTCACCAAGGACAGCTATTCTAAGACCATTCAGTGAACTTCAAGGTTTGCTGACTGCTAGAGTCCAGAAAATCCTCACTGCCTGGACAGTTCACAAAGAAATTCAGAGAACAAAAACCCCAAGCAAAACAAAACTCCATTCCCCCCAAAAAGTCACCAAAAACACACATACAAACAGTGCACCCCCCTCAAATCCATGGACAACACACCTTGAACAGAGTGGAATAGCCAAATTAATCTCATTTCATTAATAACTTTGAAGACTGAAGAACAAACGCTGTCATAATTTAACTTGCACTTGTAATTTCCATTATACTTGATCTGTATGATTCCATGTCACCAGCTCCATGCAAACTGACAACATCCTCTACTCCCTCAGCCCTGACAGCACGCAAATAAACTCATGAGCACTCCTGAAAAGTTGCAGTAGTATGCAGCAGGTTTCAATTGATTCACTTAACACTGAAACATTAAGAGATATAGCAATGATAGAGAATCAAACCAAATTTTGCTGCACAAATACTTTTGTTCTGAAAGTTTACAACTCAGATGCAGCATAGACATCACAGGAACAATAAAAAAATATGTTCTCAATTACTACCAAGTACTTGGGTATTTGATTATTAAACTTCTACATTTCTAAAATATTATTCTTTGTTTTGTAATTAATGCTCTGGAGTGAATTTCCTCCACTGCCTTGCAAGTTACCCAAGTTGTGTACTTTGCAAAAGAAAGAGTTATTATCAGCCTCAGAATCCCAGACTTCCCAAAGGCTAGGACATGCTGGCTTGCACACCCACAATACATACTCCAGATTGCTCTGTGTGTAAAAAGTACACAATAAGTGCTTACAAGAAAGTGGTTCTGGTGGCAGGTAAAAGCACCAATGAGGTAGCTAATGTAACTTGCAAACAAAAGATGCAATGCAGAATATCTGTTAAGATCTGAAAACACACAAGAAGTCTGTGTATTTAATAATATTTAGTTAAATTCAAGATACCTTTGCAGTAATCACTAGGGTTTTGAATTGTCAGAATTGTATCAGGATGTGTTTATACCCTATACAGACCAAGCCAAACATGAAACATTTCCCATAACATACAGAATTCAGCAGAGCACTGACATGATCGTATCCCATACAAATTGCATCAAGAATAATGCAGAAAGTATTCTTTTAAAATTTGACAGTCAGCTGAATTTCCAGAAGTTTAACAAAAAGCAGTTATGTGATTCCCCCTACTAACAAAAGTTTCTTAGCAATATGTAGTCAGGGTACCAGGACACTAAGAACTAGGGAAGACTCACTGAAATATTCTACTATTCTACCTGAAGGTTGATAGCCCTCATGCTCCCAGGCATGATACAATGATGCAATTATTTAAGCTCCCTGCATTTGACCATCTCTCTCATCAGCTATCACAGCAGAGCACAAAGGAATGAGCCAGCAGAAGCAACAGTCCACCACAAAAGTTATTGAGATTGAGCTGCAATTACCATGCCACTGCAATAACCTGCATGAAAAGCAACACTACAGGTTACAATTATAACTTGTTTGTTCCAGTCGTGTCATAACCACCCTAATTGTTATTAAAAAACCCTACCCAGACAACTCCCACAGCACACACTTCCACTTCATAGCTGGAGAACAGAACACAGCAAAGGTTGATACTTTCTGGAAGGGAGGTAACCCAAGATTTCATCACAACCTTGAGAGATGGTCTGCAAACCTGTATTTCCTATTCCCTTTTCCTTCTGCTACCAAGTTTGCCTTGGTTCTCACACCATTCACACTTTTTCATTCTTTCTGTTGAGGCAATGAAGTTTTTTAAAAGTCCTAAAATGAAGTTATTTGACAGGACAGGAATTCAATTTTATATTACAATAGCCACTGTGTGTGTAGGAAAACCCACTGGATTCATCCAATCCATAATTTTCTTTAGCTATATTATGAAAGGTAGAAGCAGCAAAGTATACTAGAATCTTATGGTAACTTGCACAACAGTATCCTACTATTTTATCCTTATCAGGTCACCACCTATCCTGGCTTTCAAGTCAATAATTAACCCTCAACACTACACTTCTAATCTGATATACTACACTGCAACAGACCAGCTTACTTGCTAGGGATAGGTACAATATCAATAAAGTTTAATAAATAGCTCTGTCATTCAATTAAGGCCATATATGTAATCTGTATTAGGCAAGGCCTATCATTGTAAAGGCTCTAATTGAATAAATTCTATTTTCATAATTTTGATACCTGGAGTAAAGAATAGAGGAAGCAAGAATAAAGTCAACAAAACCCATTCTGCTTATGCAGGACAAAGCACACAAATCAAGAAATAGTAGAACAGACTACTTTTCTCTCGCTAACTAGCAAGTTCTTTAAATGTGCTCAGGAAGTGTGGGGAAAGCACACCTTGCACAGCCTGTCAAACACTTAGCAAGTAGCTAAGTTACAAACACTTATTTAAAGCTATTACAGCCTTCAAAGCTTCAGCTGATTTCCCCCCTCAAGTCTATAGTTGCTCATACCACATGCACAGAAGTAACTACAAGCCCCCTGGTTATCCTCTCCACTTTACTCCACACCAAGGGAACCCTTCCTGAGTTCACCTGTCAAGACCACAATTTTCTCTTCACATCAATTTCCCTCTGGGTTCTTTTATAATTTACAAGAGGATCAGCTGATGAAAGAGTATCGATAGAAATAGCAGGAAAAAAAGAAAATCTTAAGCCTAAGCTTTTAGTCTAACAAATGATGCATTCACTGCCAAAGCACATGCACAACACCATTGCCATCTCTACTGTTTTCTAGATGCCTCTTTACATCTTACAAGCTGTTAGGTTTTTACCAGGTGAAAGCTTGTACCCCACTCAATTTTAAGTTTTCTACAGTGCCTCTTTCCTTCCCAAGGGTAAAGTCAAAGCAGAGCAGGAACATCACCTGAATGAAGCACAGCAAGACCCAGAGAACTCTCAACCATTACCTTTCACTTGCTTCCTATCTTCTCCAACAGAGTTGTTCATAAAGCATCAAGTCTTGGTCAGCCTATTCTGCACAAAGCTTTAGAAAGCCAGAGAGGTAATTTAAAAGCTGCAGGGGATGGAGTACTTGCTTTGCATTGACATTTCAGAATCAAGAACTTCAGCAAAACAGACCAGGAAAGCTAATCCACTACAGACAGATATTTCTTTTTTTTTTTTTTAAAAAGTGCACACCACCCTATACCTCCACAAAAACCAAAAACATTCTAGTTTAAAATAAAAATACCCACTCATCTGAAAAAATTTCATTGAAGTACACCATTACAAAGTATGAAAGACATTACAAAGCAGACACAAATTGCTGTTTATTCCTACTTTCCTGTTATAGTTTCTCTGCCACAAGAACTGTGGTCCTTAAAAAAAATAAAAACAAAAACCTTATGCTTATTTTTCTTGTAAGCATCACTTATATGTTTTTGCATGATCAAAAACATCAGAGCTGGGGCCTGGAGCCATCATACAAAAATTACGTTTCTCTGTGCCAGAAGGAAGCCAGTGTCAGCTTCCAACCACTCCAGTAAGGTGGTAAAAAAATTGATCTAGGAAATTTAGGGCTTTATGTCATTGTTTCTCTGATACAGATGTGTCTTATCTTGCCCTAACTAGCAACATTCACTGGAAATACCAGAAGTAATGCTAAAAAAATATTCCCCACAAACACCAAAACACAGCACAAGCAATTTCTAGCCTTTCTTCTCCTGCTGCTTCTTCAACTAGTTGCCATCCCTATGGAAGTTTATGGAACACCAAGTGATAAAACATCTACCCATTCACCTCAACTATCTGTGCATTGTGTCCGTATTAAACACTAACAGACATGGCTGTAAACACCATATGTCTGACACCTATCATGGAGTAACATTAACAGAATGAATGCCAGAAAAGGTTCCAGAAAAGCTTTCTCCCCTCTGACAATTCCCTGGTTTTCTTACAGTTCCTGGCAGGCAACCCACTGAGCCTAGGAAAGGGACTCAAGACAAATTTAGAAAACAGAATAAAGCAACAGCATAAAAGGATCTTGACTTTCTTAGCACATCTGTAGTTTTGAACAAGCAAGGATTGGATAGACAAACCTTAGTTTGGAAAAAGATGCACAAAAAAAATATAAAAGTCACCACAGTTTAGTACTGTCCCATGGCTTTTCTTCACACAGACTAAAGGTGGCTTGTATTAGACAAATGTCATGAAGCATTTAGAGAAAACCCATCTGTGGAGAAACTTCAGTGGCATTTTTACAGTTATTTAAACAAGCAATTACATACATGCCCTGCTGACAAGAGTCAACAATACCGAGAGCAGCCTTTGAAACTGATAACCCACAGCGATCAGTGGAGCCAAAAACTGAAGTTCAATCAGCTTCCTCTTGGTAAAGTCCACAAGTTGCACAAGTGTGATGTCAAACTTTGTACTTCAGTCACACCTGGCACCATCTACAGGACTTATGCAAGCCTACCTAGAAGCTGTCACTAACCTTTCCAAATGTGAAGACTACTGCTCTAAAACCAGGTTTACATTAGAAATGCTTGTCAATGTATTAGCAAACACTACTGGAGAGCAATACAGTTTTGCTGCAAAAGTCCTTAGTGGAGATGCCAACACATGAAGGCATTTATCACTTCAGGTTTTGTCTGGGTGGGACTGGGAACCAGCAACAATTTGTATGATTGTATTTGCAAGCATGCTCTTACACTGTATTCACTGTACAATCAATTGTCAACATTGTATGCTACATTGGCAACATCTTTCTGTTGGTTTTCTGTCCCTTTTTTTGTTTCCTTGTCAAAGAATGTAACAATTTTCCAACTTAGATCCCAGAGCTGACTATGCATTTTTGAGACAATGCTATTATAATTGAACAACGATAACTGACAGGTACTGGGTTTGCAGCAAACTACACTTATCTCCACTGCATAAGGACAAACAAGCTGATCAGAGGGATATCTGGGGAAAAGAAAAAAAATCATATCTTGACAGACTTGGCGCTTCCTACCTCTGCAGTGCTTGGGAGATGTTTCTGTCAGAAGTCATTACGGTCAAAGTAGTCTACAATGACACTTAATGGACATAATTGCCACTTAGAGCTACCTCCATTTTAAGTTGGAAACCACTCAGAGTGAACCATGTTACTGCTGAAATGATGTGTACTTTGAGGGCAATACATTATTTATGATATTAGGGAAGGTCATGTCTTACTTTTGTCCTGCAACTCAAAGGTCCACATCTCAGATGAAGTATTTGCTTCTGCTGATAAAGAAAGTGTGTTTCTGCAATCATTTATACTTCTTACTGCTAAGCAAAAAGCCAAATCACCTGGCCAAAATGCAGCATGGCTGATAGTCCCACTCAAAGACATCTCTTGTTATTTTATAATACTCTGTCCATACCTTCATGGTCCAGAAGAGATCCTATTCAGAAGGCAGAGACACTTTAATCCAGTCATTGTTATTGTGCAGTAACAACATTCCTGGTTTACTGGCTTTGCTAAAATAGTTGACATCCAAGTCAGGTCCAAACTTGAAGAATTCTCAAGTGAGAACATTCATTAGTTCTATTTAGGTACCAAATCTTTTTAATGAAGCTTTTCATGTCCTTCCAGAATTCACAGGTTGTAGCTGAAATACACACATCTCCATACACAAAATGAAAGTGCCCTTAATTGTACTCATTTGGAACCTGCAGACACCTTCTAGCAGTTAAAGATGTAAAGGACTAGGTTAACTTCTGTACTATGAACATCCTGTTATCAGTTCACGGCAATAGCAGCAGATTGCTTTGCTCAAAAAAAAAAAAAAAAGGCGTATTTTTGAACAGTCAGATTTATAGATTGATTTCTTGATTTCACTGTCATTAAGATGTTTATCATCATCATGGAAATTAAGCAGTTCATGTTTAAGCAATCTGTACTGGGAGCCCTGCAGAAGAGGAGCTGGTGACATCTGCTGTGTGTGGCATTTAGGGATTGAGAAGGCTGAAGGTTAGAGCCTGAGTAGCCAGTCCCTGCCTGTGAAGTGGCTGGAGGGCCAGTCTGTGAGGACAAAAGAGATTTTAAACTAGCTCATGTGCCATCTTCAGTCCTAAAACATGCTCAGGCCTGTCTCTAGAACACAATACCTTCAAATCAGAGAAAAGATAAGTTCACACTGTAAATCAACATTCATTGCATAGAAAATTCTGGGGCTAGAACGGTAGAATTTATATACAAGTAACACAGCTAAATTTCCCCACATAATATCAGTACATGGCAATATTACTCCACACATGAAGTCTGGTAGTTAACTTCTCCCAAGTACTGCCCTCCTGCAAACTTGAGTTTTTCAACCCTGGTCTACCAAAGCAACATGAAAAAAAATACACATTTAATATGATACATTTTTAGACACTGATACAATCCAAGGCCCCTTTATCAAAATAAATAAATAAAAAACAGCATCATGCCACAGTTAACATTGTTTTGAACTTCTGAGAAAAGTTCTACGTAAACCTACCATCTGGCATCTAAAACTGAGGGCACAGGAGGGGGATGAAGGGGTACTCTTCAGCTTTGAGATGTTAATTTATAGTGTTTAAGTGAAGTAATAAATAATTAGATTTATGAACTCATATTTTGTTATTTTAGCACAAGTAAGTAGTAACTACAAAAAGCTTTTCTGTCCAGAATTTTTTGATGATACCAAGAAAATGCAAAGAAGTTTGGAAAATAAATCTAAATGCTAACATGTCTTACTTATAATTTTGTCTGAAAGAACTAATCACTATAATCACATTCAAATTACACTGCAAATTTTTAGTAGTAGTGCTGCTATTTAAAGAAAAGACTGTGAGAAGCCTAATTTTTTTCTTAAATACCTTCCAATTGTTGTAAACAGGATTAAAATAAAACATCAATATTTTGAAAAAAAAACCTTCCAGATGTTTATAGAATTAAGCATTAAAGAACCCTTGTTAGAAAGTTTGTATCAAATATGCTATATATTAAATCAATTATTTCTATAAGCCATGGTTAAACTTGCCAATGAACTCCATTGGAAGCTGGATTTACACACGGGCTAGCTAAAAATGTCTCAAAAAAAAGTCTGTGTGCGTACATACACTTATGCATTAAGTATGGAAAGTGCAATTAATAAACATATTTTTGTGGCCTTTTGGGGAAAATACAAGGAGAGTTGTACAGCAAACAAAGGAAAAGCTAGTTTTCACACTCATATCAAAAACTGCAGACCACTGAAAGCTAAGATACAACACCTACCTTGAATTTTGCACAGACTAAAAACAGCTTAAGAGGTACCTTTCCCTGACCCCCCTTTTTTTTTTAGCGGGAGATTTTGGGTTTTTTGGCTGGGGAGAGGCGCATGTGCAGGCAGGGCAGGGAGGAAAAAATTAAAACACAGACCTTTCTCATACTGCTACCAATACCAAACTCCTGCCTTAATCGACCTTTTTAAGGCCCTTATCACTTTAGACTTTCCCCCTCAGTGCCTGACAAAGCCACGGCAACGCCTTTTTTGATTTGCTTTCTCCGAGAAAGGGAAAAAGCTGCTTAGAAAACAGACACAGCCTAAAGTGTGTAACCCAAATATTTGGAGTTTGCCAATGAAGAGATTATTTCTCTACTTGTGCTACATGCTGAAATTAGTTCAGCATCCCACAAGTAACTTCTGTTGTTCAAAACAATTGCTAACCCGTGCCAAGAACGTAGCTAAGGGCTGAAGAAAGGCAGAAGCACAGGGACAAAGGGCACCCTAACTAAAAAGAACATGGCCAAATTGGTACAACTATTAAAGCCTCCTAAACACTCCCCAAAAGGGAGAAGATGGTACAGCCATCACACTGCTTGCAAGATGAAAGATTTAAAGATATTCCTACACTATTTTGTTGTCATGGTTTTTTAAGCTGCATTTTTCTAAATAATATCTTCTTTAAATGAGAATAAAACATTTACAGAGCATATCTGTTCCCAATAGAAAGAAATGAATATGAAAACCCATTTCCAACAGACCATGCTTCACTGGAAAACCTCACATATATGTTCACAGATCCATGCCATTGGCAGAACTGGACATATATACTGTTTACTCCCCAAAAGTAGACTATTATTAAAAACAATATCCATCTATTGAACTTGAAAGATATTATTATCCATGAGCTTTCCAAAGATTAAGTTAAAGCTTGGGAGTTCATGTCAGCTGAGAGAGAGGATTTGTTTATTCAGACAGCAGATTTGGATCACCTGGCTCATTCAGCATGAAGAAGTTTTACCTTGTTCTCCACTGTTTCAACATTCTCCAAAAAAGCTGTAATTTAAACAGACCCAGAAGTTGTAAAGCTTGGGGTTTTTTCCACCTCTGGTCCTTCCCCCTTACCAAGGAGGGATTTCCCCCCATTTCTCCTAGGGACGTTTAGGATTTTCAGGGGCAATTGGAGAAGGGTGGGACACGAGGTAACACAAGATGACAAACCCCATCAAAATACAAACTGAAGAAGGATTCAAGAACTGACACAAAGTCTTGCCCTGATGTACCAAGTACGTAGATCTCCAATTTCTGCTTCTCAAAAAGATAGATTTTAGCTCTCAGCTTCTGTCCTAAAGCATCACATCTACTCTTTCACAAATGCTTCCATGGAGTCACTGCCACTGTTTGTGCAGACCTATTGTGCAAGTATTTACAAGCTGCTCAAATTTCCTCAAAAAAAGCTGGCAACTAAAGCAGTATGCAACACTTCATATTTCTATTAAGCTTCAACAACTTCCTAAAGAAGTAGGATTTGTCAGGAAGAGTTATTTATTCAGGACAAATTAAACCTTTCTGAAAGGATCAAAACATTCATAATTTCTAATAATGGAAATTGAAGGGTTTTTTCTTAGACTGAAAAGCATCCACTAACTCACAGCTTACCAATCCCATCAAACCAGGCACATTTATACTGTGGATGTATACTGCAAAAGGTATCAAACAATTAGGGTAACCGTTAACAGGTATCTAACAGTGACAAAAACATGTATCAGACTTGCTAGCATACAAGCAGGGATGTCCAAGGGCCTTTTAGACAGCATAAAATACACAAGTTATCTGCTTAAACCTGACACATAAGAGAGAATTTATTAAACTCTTTTTTTTTTTTTTTTTGCTGGGAGAGCAGGTACAGTACAATCAGGATGCCCCCTAAAGCTGCTAAAATGAGCTGCTGACTCCTATGTTCATGCAGTGAATACATTCTAGATGGGCAATTACCAAACAGTTGTAGTAGTGCAGCATGTTTTCATTTAAAGCACACAGTAACTCAGCATGATTTTAATAGGAGTCTTTCAGACTTTCAGCCCCTGGCCCTCGTGCCTTTCCTCCAGATCATCTTATCAAATGCTTATACAACCAAAAGCTTGGATCTGACCATGACAACACATTCACATGCGACCATAGGGAATGCCTGGAGGCTCACACCCTGAACACAAATGTAGCCTGCCTAGCAGGGACACATCAGGAAAAGAAAGTGCCCTCAAAACAGTAGTCTGACCTGCACAGACAGTTGGCACACAGTTGAACCACATTATTTTCTCAAAAAAAAAAAAAGTCCTGACACTAACTGTAATAAAATACCTACACCTGTGATCAGCACTAAAAGTTTATTTTCCACTTGTCCCAAAACAATGTCTTCTAAAGAGCCTTCTCTAACAGCTCCCTCTTGAAGAGGAGGATGAGAACAAATGAAGATCAGATTCTGAAACATTGCCCAGAAATAGAGAACTAGTTCTCTTCAAGTCACACAGATTTGCAACAACCCTTCAAGATCAACAAAGTCTCCTCTCTATGTTTATCCACATTTCTAGAGGCCTTTTCTTGACAAAAAACGTGGGGTATGGATTTGAGTGGGAGGAGTTAAAGAAGAAACACTAACAAGCTTGAAGTCCACACGCTCCTAAAGTATTAAGTTGGCAGGATTCCTCCACTTTTTTATTCCTACCATAAAGGATATCACCCTTAGTTTGGCCTCTCATACCAGCATCACTTGTAAGTGTGGAATTCAGATCCCACCTGCTCTTTAAAGACTGTGGAACACACAAATCACTCAATGAATGCAAGACCAGTTCACATAACAAGGGCCGAAACTCACATTTTCCATTCCACAAGCTATAGACATCACAGTTAATTTGGTGTGGCTGAACATCCTTCAATTCCTTTTGCAGAAATAGGCTACTTTTTTTGAACTTGGCATAACCTGTCACCAAAGGTTCTCTCCTACTCTGGAGAGAATAAGTCCACCCTTACTTTCATGCTCTACTCTGAAATTATTTTCTCTATCACCAAGCACAAGGGCAGACACCAACAGTAAGAGAGGCAGCACAGCAAATCAGAACAAGTGAGGATACAAAGAAACCAAAGTATACCATGCCTGAACAACAGCTCCAAAGAAAAAAAAAGAAAGAGAGTGTCAAGCATAAAGCCATACCCCTACCTCCATGTTCAAGTAACACCAGTCAACAGAATCAGTAAGTAACTATCAGTAAGTCTTTTTTGTTGTTGTTTTAAGTATATCAAGAGCATAGGTTAAAATAAGTTTAGTGCTACAAATACCCAAGAGTAATGGAATAATTTCAACATGTTCACACAAGAGAACTAATTGACTTGGGTCCTTTCACAGGTCCTCAGATATCTATTTTATCAAGGGCCTGTTCTAATACTGAATGGCAAATACTGTCCAGATAACATTCATTGGTAACACGCTTTCAAGAGCAGTATCTCAGAGGCCTATTCTTGCAGTATGGCCAGGAATCATCCCTAATAACTGTCCTTCGACTCTTTAACATGAGTTGCTGTAAGAATATCAAACTGTCACATACTTGGGGAAGAGGAAGCCATATTCTAAAAAGAAACTTTTTTTTGCTGAATATTTTTTTTCCCCAGAAGAAAACTCAAGTTTTAAACATTTGAAACCTGATCTTATTGCACTTGACACTTTGCCTCAAGACATTATTTTCTTTTTAACCTAATGAATGAAGCAAAGTTTCAGAAGTACATAGCAAACGGAAGCATGAGTGAGAGGTTTTAGATCTCTGACACTGCACAAGTGAAAAGGAGCTTCTTTCGTGGAAGACAGAAGATGAAGGAACTGCTAAGATTATAAGGCATAGTGGGAGTAAATAAAAGGTAACAGGGATACTGGGAAGAAGTAAGTGTCTATACATATACACTAAAATTGAACAGAGGGAAAAAAGCATCTTCCTGAGATAGGATGTCAATTTAAGACAGTCCTCCATAATAAGAACGCCTTCTTTACAGCTTTCAAGTAGTAAAGAAACAGGCATAAATATCTGTATTTAAAGTATTCAACAATACAAAACTTTTCCTCACTATTACAATGCAATAGCAATCAGATTCCTGGTCACATAATATAACGTTTTAACATTCCAGGCAAATTCTCAGAGCCCATCCAACATGCTCAGACACACTAACACTACATAACAGAGTTGAGGGGGCCTCAACTCTTTCTTGCAGAGAGTACTAAGTTTTAATTTGTATACAGAGGCAATTCCTTTGCTAACAAAATCCAATACCCACACCTTAATATGCCTTTTGATAAAGTAGGCAGCTATGAAGACAATTGGCAACTTGAATCTTTTGATGAGGACACACACACACTAGATGTACATTGTCCTACACCACTATTTCCTCACAGACTTAAAAGGTAAGGTCATCAGTGATGTAGTCAGCTGTGCTTGTCAGGGTTAGTAACCAGAATGCACCTGGGCATTCTAGAGAGTACCATAATGCAGGATATATTCCATTAAGTTGTCAGGGTTCTAGAATCAATGGAAGTCTACTGAACTTAGGAGATGACACACCAAAACCAATAAAAACACGGCAATAGATTACATTGTTTTTCTTAAACATTTAGTTTTGCACACCCAATACAACAGTCTGTAGAGACAAAACAGAAAAGGAAAATACAGGTTTTCTGAGTTGATAGCTTGGTTCCCTACATCGTGGCTGTGTTCATTTGTGAGAGATCACACTCCAGTCCTTCGCCCCTTCCCATCTTCATCTAAAACTAGGACTCCAGTTTTGTCACTCTTCAATTCCATTTCCAAGTTTGCTACAACACAATGTCTGCCTTCCTTCTCAGCCCTATCAAACCCAACTCGACACCTCTTCATTTTCAATGCCTCAGTCAAGTATCCACCACTCTGCATCTTTAAAATAGACCAAAAAATACAGAACCATAAAGCAGCATTAATCTGGTATTAAGCACACAAAATGAGAGATACAATTGTATGAACGGAAAATACTTCTCTTTTCTAAGAGTGGAGGGATGTAAGAACACTCCTAGAAACTTCTGAAACAACTGACAGACATCTACAAAATCCACTGAGTAGATGTTCCTGTCTTCACCAACACTTCAGAAGCAGTGGAACCTTCTCTCTCTCAACCCATACATATGCAAGCACTATGGACAGTGTTTTATCTAACTGAACAAATCAGTGTTGTTTGAAGATAAAGACTAAAGCTATGTATTGGTACAATTTCTTATCTATTCTATAAATTGAACTATTCAAAAAAAGCTTTAACCGAGGACTACATAGGCAGGAGATTAGAGGCAGTTGCAGGGACTGGTAAAATATAATAAGCTGTGTACATTGTTATAGCAGAAAATTCTAATGGGCAGCACTGTCTAACACCAGCTTGTAATTCCATAAAATGCAATTACACCACAGGCATTAATGGCTTTAATTGAACCAATTATGCTCTAAGAGGTAAAAGACTAAAAATACATACTAAATTATACAAAGTCTTTAGTATAAATAACACCTTGGATTTAACAAAATACTTGGGGGGAAACATATCACAGATGGTCAAACAATGTAGCACAGTGATATCCTACACAAACAATATCACTTGGAGATTTTTGTTTGTTTGTTTTTAAGTAGATTCTTGTTTAGAGTTTTGAATAGTGTATACTTGGGTCAAGGCTGAATGTTTCACTATTTATACATTGATCTCCTTACTCAGAGAAAATGCTCCCTCCTCAACTCAGGGTTAAATTCAGACGTTCAGAGAAAGGAAAAATTACAGATTTCTATTTTCCCCATGAACACCATTTGCAATAAACCCAGGCATGACAAAGTATTGAAAAGAGAATGTGACTAGAGGTCTCTTTTTTCCTAGTAGTCCCTCATTTAACTATGTCAGTCCATAGTCCATGCTTAGGAGATCCTACCATCACATAACTAGGTCTTACCATCACATTTTAGCATTACATCTTTAGAGAAGCCCTTTGTTCCCATCAAAGCACCCATTCAGTGTTTCTCAAGGCTTTATGAAAAAGAGAAGTCAGCTGCCTAAAGCACCAAGTTACACTTAAAGAGAGCTTAAAGGAGACAGTCCTTGAAAGCAAAAGGAAAATTTTTGAAACCTGAGGCAACATCATGATTCATTTCCATCATGAATCTGGCAATTCTCAAGGTGAATCAGGATAATCATACTACTGCTGAATCCAGGCTGATGTGAACAAGGCCTGTCCATCCTTCAGCAGTCCCCTCTCTCTGAAAAAAAGGAAAACCAAAACAAGGCTCAAAGATGTCACGCAGACATGGTCACCATCCTGAGGGAGAAAGAGCGCAGCACAGGGCAGGAGAGGCAGATGCAAGAGAGGCCTGCACTTCTCAAGCCAGAAATAGGCAAGGACACGCCATGGCCTCTGTATAAAGGCAGCTTCTTATTCCTGGCCTGTCTTCTCCTACCTATGGCACACAGGTAGGGCCCCAGAGATGAGTTTCCTGGATTAGGTATGAAAAAGCTAACTTGAGGAGGCATATGTTGCTGATATCCACTTACAGTTTTAATCTAAAGAGACAGGTGAGGGGACTGCCTAAGGAAAAGAATAAGCCGGCCTGTATTCCAAAGTAGCGAGGGGAAAAAAAGATCAGAAGCAACACAGTTGCATCAAGTGAAGTTACAATATTTACAATATTTAAAAAAGAATTTTTCACAATGAGTGTAGCCAAACACATGGAGAGGCTGCCCAAGGAAGCACAACCCCAGAGACGTAGCACAAGCCAACAAGGTCGTGAGCAATCCAACAACAGAAATGGCCTAGCTTTGACTGTGAGAATAAACCACCAACACCAAGTTAGCTGTGCATCATATAATAGCCAGGCATACACAGCTATAAAAACTTTTCAACTAACAATAATCAGCCATACTAATATGGTGCTATGGATAGAAGATCAGACAGACTCAAGCCTAAAGGGCAAGCCAGCAACTTGCTGATATCACTGCCAAGAATAAACCCCAAGTCTTTTATTTTCCTCTCACTTCTACAGAACTGTTACTGAGCAAGACAAAGGAAGGATGATTTCACATGTTTCTGCACAAGGCATAATATGAGGATCTTCACAGACAAGTGTTTAAAAAGCTTTGATTCTCAAGCATCCTTAATCTTCTGTCAGTCAATCAACTCTTAACACAGTAGACAGCACAGCACATATTCCTGGTTGCTTCATCGCAGCCTTTTCCTACACCATGTATGGTGTAGGAAACCAGGTCCACTGAGTTACTTAACAACAGTCCCATACCACAGTGATGGATCACACAACCACCAGTTAAACACATCAGGACCCTTCAGCCTGGAATAAAGAGCATGTGGCATCACACTGCTCAGGATTTCATGGACAGTGCACAGGGTTGTGCAGGGCTGTTCACCACCTGCCCCAGCACAGGAACTAGACGTAAATAAGCAAAACTCACACACTGAAGGCCCCAAAGAACTGGCTCCTCACACGGCAGCAATTAGGCTGCAAGACACCTTTCTCCTGGGCACTCTTGATGAAAGGCCTCCAGATAGAAACAGACCTGAAACTATTAAATACAGACTGAATCACAATTCATAGCACCTGGAATGAGCATTGCATGCAGACACCAACAGGCATTTTCCTGTGCTTACAACTCCTCCTGCTTGGCACTCTCTGCCATCCGCAGGATCCACTACTTGTTTGGGCTTAAAACAAGATGTCCAATTCATCACAGGTTGCCACAAAAGTTTTCCTTAATGTTTTTAAACATTACATGTTTCCACAACAACTCTATGGCAAGTGACCACTATGAAGTTCAGAAGCCAGAAAGTGACAAGATCCAGAAAGGACCAGTTCAATGCTCAAGATGTATAAACCTGAGAAGTACACAAACGTTTTGCAAACTCCCTCTGTTCAGTACAGCTCTCCTATCCTCAGAAATACAAATATTATTAGACACAATCACTTAGATGGCAGGCACATTTGGGAAGCCCAAATGTTTTAATGAATGGTTTTATTAAGAGCCAGATCTGCCCACTTATTAATTCCTACACTCTGGCACCCCACTGAAAGAATTAGGTGTTTTACAACACTGCATGCACAACCAGAAGCTTGTCAAGAACCATTGTTTAAAACACTCAGTTGTTCTGTCTTTAAGAGATTACTACCTACTCTGCAAGTCAGCCTAATAGTTTACTTAATCCTTAATCCCATTTTACAAGATCTAGCTGTACCACTATTCAATACCAGAACTCCACAGGACACCCAATAATGCTAAACCAAGTAGAATATAGTAACAGGGGGAAAAAAAAAAAACAAAAAACTTTGGGGGGGGGTGACTAAATTCCTTCTTGCATCCCTTCCACACACACACAGACTTTTCCAGGCTTCTGGGATACAAGGCATTAGGCAGCATTACAATTATTTTGATTATCAGAGGACTGCTAGTGACAACACATAAATGTGTGGCATAAAATCTCCAAATCACTCTGTTCACTCAGCTGGTGAGGCTCCAGCAGCTTTTCCAGGCCTGCAGCCTGGCTCTGCAGGACACAGGCCGCCTCTGCCCGAGCTGCTGCTGGCAGGCTCTCGCCCAGGCCTGGCCAGAGGGTTGGTGTCACAGTTCCCATCGAGAGGCACAAAAAAAGGGATGCTCAGACCGGCAACCTGGCACCAACCTAACGCATGCTCTGCTACTTCACCCGCTGCAGGTCTGCTGAACAGCTGAGCTGGCGGTTCAGGGCTATCTCAAAAAGCATGCCAGCAGGAAAATTCTCCAGAAAGAAGAGATTCAGGAGCAGTTTCTTTAGGGATTACCACAGCTAGACTGAAAACCACTTTTATTAGCAGCTCGGCATACCACCCTCATGTACTGACTGCATCCAATACAGAAGAGGCATTGACCTGTTCCAGCAAGTCCAGAGGAAGCCACCAAGTCGATCAGAGTGATGGAGCATTGCTCCTATGAGGAAAGGCTGAATTAGCACTGTTCAGCCTGGGAAAGAGAAAGCTTCAGGGTGAACTCATTGTGGTCTTCCAATACCTGAAGGAAACTTACAAGAAAGGTGGAGATGGACTGTTTATAAGAGTATGTAGTGACAGGACAAGGAGGAATGGATTCGAACTGAAAGAGAGTATGTTTAGATTAGATACTGGGAAAAATTCTTTACTGCGAGGGCAGGGAGGCACTGGAACAGGTTGCCCAGGGAAGCTGTGGATGCCCCATCTCTAGAAGCGTTGGAGGCCAGACTGGATGTAAACTCCGGGCAACCCGCTCTAGGGGGGGTTGAAACTAGATGACGGCTAAAGGTCTCTTCCAGCCCCGGCTACTCTGTGATTCCAGGATCCTCGCAGGATGTCCCCAGCTGCGCCCCACGGGGCCCGGTTCGCTGGGGACCCACCGCTGCCC